>CAUYQG010041706.1:0-64475 GCA_963574415.1 Tarsius wallacei | reverse complement strand
TATTATCAAAGTTCTCTTCCAGTGGCTGGAAGGTCAGCAGACAGGACATGGAGCAGACACACCTGAATGAAAAACTCCACCTCAGCCTCCCAAGGCGCGGGATTACAGCCTGAGCCACCGAGCCCGGCATACTGAGCATTTTTAACTGGGCCCGTTACCACCTGGAACAATA
This sequence comes from Tarsius wallacei, assembly GCA_963574415.1. Lineage (NCBI taxonomy): Eukaryota > Metazoa > Chordata > Mammalia > Primates > Tarsiidae > Tarsius > Tarsius wallacei. The sequence goes on along the minus strand of CAUYQG010041706.1, from coordinate 64,303 downwards.
TCAGTATTCCATTAATAAGGAACTAGAGGAAAAGTGATAATAGGTGGGAAAGTCAAAGCATCTGCCACATACACATAATCGTGGCCAATCTTCACAGCCCCAGGGAGGGGTTTGCTCCATTTTGCAGATGAAGTAACTGAGGTAAGAGACTAAATGATCATCTAAGATCACACAGCTGTTAGTTGGCTGAGCTGGAGTTTTTCATTCAGGTGTGTCTGCTCCATGTCCTGTCTGCTGACCTTCCAGCCACTGGAAGAGAACTTTGATAATACAGGCATTAAACTTTTTTTTTTTTTTTGAGTTGGCGTCTCACTCACCCAGGCTGGAGTGCAGCATCACCATCACGGCCTGCCACAGCCTTGACCTCCTGGGCTCAAGTGATCCTTCCACCTCAACCTCCTGAGTAGCTGGGGCTACAGGCATGCCACCATGCTCAGCTAATTTTTGTATTTTTTGTACTGATGAGGTCTCACTCTGTTGCCCAGGCTGGTCTCGAACTCCTGTGCTCAAGCGATTCTCCCACCTCAACCTCCCAAAGCACTGGGATTACAGATGTGAGCCACCACAACCAGCCTGGACAGGCATTAATCTTGTGTGTGAATCCGCAGCCTTCGATTTTCTGGGCTTAAATGCACATGTGAGTGTGTGTGTGTGTGTGTTCAAGAAAGATCTTAGCCATGGTCAATGCTGGATCTCCATCTCAATACCGGATTCTCAAACACATGACCATGAGCTCTTGAGTTACCACGCCCACATCAAGTGGCAACGTCAATTAATTTCAGGTCAAGCCAGAACTAGACATCATCCCCAAAGAAAATCACTGAGATTGGCAATAGAGTAGGCAACGAGGTGCAAAGGTCAGGTGGAAGGTGATCTGGACCAGAGGTGGAACACCTGAGCTTGAGTCCCAGCTCTGACTCACCAGTTATTTGAAAACAAACTCTGCTCTCCTGCCTTAGAAGAAGCTAAATCACCAGCAGTATGTTGCATCCAGCCAATACACATCAAAGCTCTTGTCTGTCTGGGTTCTGTGAAGGCCTGGAAAGTTTCTGAATCAGACAAATCATCGTGCTACTGAGACTGATGAATGAGGAAGCCCCATTTTATTTTTCAAACACAACCTCTCTTGTAGCCCACATGTGGACTTGTGCTTTCTCTAAAATACACTGGTCCTTATTTCCTTACTTGTTTTGGGCCTACAGCCTGTATTTCCCACTGACTCCTTGGTTGACTGCTGTCATTTTAATGTAAGTGACCCTTCTTGGCAGAAATAAGATTAGGTAATTTTATGACCGCCTAAGCCCAGAGGCACCAGTTTTCCTGGTTTGCCATTTTGAATTTAGGTCTGTCCATAAAAATATTTTTGAACATTAAAATAAATGAGGAGTAGAAGCAGTTGGTAGTTGCTTTTCATGGAATACACCTATCTCTTTCCCTGTCATGTGGAACAGGATATCAGTGAGAATGCCTAAATCATCTATACATATTTTGAACTACAAAACTCAGAAATTTCGGTGGTATTAGCCTCAAATTTACTCATTAAAAAGTAGAAATAAAATGTTCATATTTTTGCCTCTAAAAATAAAAAATAAATAAATAAATAAATCCAGCCATATTTCTAAATCTCTCCTCAGTATTTTCATCTGCAAAAAAGGAAAATATAATGTCTACCTCAAAGCTTTGCTGGAAAGAACCAGTGAAATAATACAGTTGCAATTACCTAGCACAGGTAAGCTTTTCCCAGAAGTTAGTTGTCCTTACTGAGACTTCATCAAATGTTTTATAAGTCAAATCCCACTTCTCCATCCATGTGGTCATCGCAGAGCTCGCTGCCTTTATTTCTCATGGGTTATCAGCTGACAGAAGCCCTCAACATTACAGTTTTGCCAGACAAGAATATAGCAGACTGGATCAAGTTTTCCTAAGAGATTCCAGATGTCAAGCCTCGAAAAACCAAGAATACCACGAACATCTTTGGATAATCTGACGTTTTGGCCTGATTACTATTTGGGGAGAATCCATCCCACTGCTCTCTTCATTCATTCCTTAAATATACATCAAGGGTCTCCTTCAGGAGAGATCCTGACTTGTGAAGAAGGGGTCCCCTCGCCAAGCAGACCTGTAAATTACAGAGCAGGTTTGGGGCTGTGTTTGATGCCTCTGGGGCCTAGGTATTGGCTAAGTTGGGGGTCTGTTTTGAAGACTGATGAGTGCACGGAGCACTGTCCTAGGTGCCAGTTAAAGACCAATGAGCCTGGACCCTCAAGTGCCCACAGTGTTCCGAAGGAGAGATTTGTCATGTGTGAGCAGAGACTTAAATGTATTTGTGTGCTATCCCTGTACTGGGAGAGGAATTTGGTGGGAAAATTCAACATCTTGTGACTGAAGTGAGGTGGAGAGCAGGGTGATGCCTAGGCAGAAACAGGAAAGTAGCTCCAATTGTTTTGTTGATGGTGATGGAGGCTGGTGATAGAGGCTGGTGATGGAGGCTTCAGTGTATGTGGGGTGGGGCACGGGGAAGTTGGTCCTCAGCATTCATTCCACTTGCTGTTGCTGATAGCTTCCTCTCTTGGAGACAGTTGAGCTCTCCAATGATGGCCCTGAAACAGTACAGGTGTGTGAGAAGCTGGGTCCCTTGGCCCTGGCTGGGACGGCAGTGATTGGTAGTCAGGGCCAGAAGGTGCCGCATCCTTTCAGCTCACTGGGTCTTATAAGCACAATATTCTGTGTGTGTCAGGATGTGAAAAAAGGTTGAGAAACAAAGCAATCAAGCCTCACGGGACTGTTCGTTGGGACAACCTGCCCTCGCCTGGTTAACCAGGGAGATACAGAACCCCATCAAGGCCAACTACAATTCCCTCCCTAGAACTTAATTCGTGGGCAGCAGGTCTAATGAGGATAGAGCATTCTTCCCAGTGGCAGCACCTGGGTTAGGCTACTGCTGAGTTTTTGCTACCAACACACTGGGAAGCTCCTGCCTGGCCCCGTCTTTCCCAAACCTAGGTTTTCAGCCTTTACTATTCTGAGCTCCCCTTAATTCCTCCAACAGATTCTTTTTCACTTAAGTTAGTCAATCAGTATCTGTGGCTGCCAACCAAGGAGTGCTAACCAATACCGGGTTGCTGTGTGGAATGGTGCTTGTGTGTGTCTATAGTTGTGTTTTGTGCAATTTAAGGTCCCAAGCACCCTCTGTGCCCATGAAAGCTGCAGTCCTTTCTCACCCTCTCACTCTTACCCTTGTTCTACCTTCTCTATTCCTAAACCCGCCTCTAAAGTTCTCTGGGACCAGAGGAAGGGGTGAGGAGCAGCTGTGAGCCCTGACCCCTCCTCGAAAGTGTGTTGGTAATTGTGGGGCTGGCCATTGAGTGCTGGGGAAGGTAGGAGCAGGGCCAATGAGAGGAGGGGAAAACAGGCATACATTTCTGGGACCTGGGAGCTATGCTAATGTCAGTACAAATTCCATGAAGAGATCTTAAACTGGTCTGCCCTTCGGCGTGGCAGGACTTTTTTTCCCACAAGGGCTGGCGTCCATCGCTCTTGGCTGCCATGGTGGGAGGTCAGGAAGAGGTTACCACCCATCTTTGAAGAGACCACTGAGCTCAGGGCAACCGGGGTGATATAAGGAGATGAGCAATATAGCTGGTATTTACTATTGAGAACACATAAGAGCAAATATTTGGCTAAGTGTTTATTTGCTAGTGGAACTTTTAAAATGGTTGGATGGCGCCCACGTGTCAGCATGGGGAGTTTGATTAAAAACAAACTGGAGAAGTGTTCCTCTACAGTTGTGAGCTTGGAGGGTTTTGTTTCTTTGGCTCTGGAACCCCCAGTGGGTTTAGTTCCTCAATTCCAGGCAGCAGGCGGGAAGCCCCAGCCTCCGGTGCTCTTTTAGCCTCTGCAGCTGGCAAGGCCCAGGCCTCATGGCCCCTCATCAAAACCAGATCTGGATGCCCTGCAGGCCCAGTGCAGAGCTTAGGATGATGGCAGAAACATCCTTCATGCCTCTGGGCCTGCTATGTCGCCGAGGAGCCATGCCGAGGAGCCATTCGGTGAGGAGAGGAGAGATCTGAACATCACTCTGGGGATGACTAAGCCTCTACAGATACGGATCTGTTCATGTCTTCCCTTTTTTCTTTCTTCTTTCTCTTTCTTTCTTCTTTACGGTACTTTGAGTGGCTGTTTTACCTTTTTTTTTTTTTCCTTAGAGATAGGATCTTTCTCTGTTGTCCAGGCTAGAAATCATAGCTCACTGCAGCCTCAAACCCCCAAGCTTAAGCGATCCTCCCACCTTAGCCTCCCAAATAGCTGGAATCATAATCATGCACCACCACACCCAGCTAATTTTTTTATTGTTTCTAAGATGAGGTCCAAGATAGTCTTGAACTCCTGGCCCAAAACTTCCTGTCTTGGCCTCCCAAAGTGCTAAGATTGCAGGTGTGAGCCACTGCTCTTGGTCTGTTTTAGTTTTTTTATTTGTTTTCTCTCCAAGTGGTCTACTGCTGGTGAAATGTATGCCTCTTGCTTTTAACTCTGAGCAGCCGGGGGCAGGCAAGGGTGGGTCTTTCCCTTGCTCAAGAGTCTCCAGAATAGGCATCTTCTCTCCTAGGAAGAAAAAAAAAATCCAGCATCTCCTGAATTCCTACCTGGTAGGAGTGGGCTCCATGCTAGATACTTCCTCGTTCTTCATTTTGGTTCACTCTTACAGCATAGAAGATTATTATCTCCATGGTACAGATGAGTAAACTAAGGCTCAAGGGTGAGCCATGGTTTCCCTGAAGACGTGAAGTTGGAAGGTGACAGAACAAGATTCATTCTAGATATTTTAGACTCTAAAGTTTAAAGCCCTTTTTTACTCCCTTATCTTGCATTTTCTAGCTTTAGCCTATGGCTGTTACGCTGAATATCCCAGTACAGGGAATCAAGGTTGGCAAAAGTCAAAGGAGAAGACCAGCAGGGGCCCAATCCATCACCATAATCCTTGGTTCTTGGGAGGGATGGCTGTCCACAGCTTGGGGAGAGGAGGTCCCATTCTGAACGGTTTACTCCTTATAAAGCAGGATCCAGACCCCAGGACACTTGATGGGCATAACCAGGGGTGGGTCACTGTCATCACTCCCTCCTCAAATCCATTCTGCTCAAAGAAATGGGCCAACAGTGAGGCAAAAGATTAAGCCCTTGGAAACGTGCCGTGTTGTTCCCTGGAAACATTCCTCCCTCCCTCCCTCCTGAATTTTGTTCTGGGCATCCAAGGCCATAGACCTAGTACATGTCAGAGCAAAATTAAATACTGTCTCTGCGCCTCAGTGGCCTCCTCTGTAAGATGAGGACAATCATGCCTCCAAGTGGTATGACTGAATATTAAATGAGATGACATCTAGCAAGACAGTGCTGGCACTAAGTAATCACTCAAAAAAATGTTACACTCCCCTAACCACCACCATCACCACACACACGCACACACACACATATATCCACTGAATCAAATAGGAGAATGCCCCAGTTCCTAAAGGGAGGGGAAAGTCCACACCTCCCGCCTAAGGCATCTCCCCGCACCCACCTGAAAGTTGAATAGTCAAAGCCAGCCCTTTACCCCTTGCAACTCTGCAAATTGCAAGCAAACAAGACTGCTCATAATAGGCGGCCCTGGAGTTTGGCCAGATTCCTGAGGGTGAGAAAAAATATCACACTAAATCTCCAGGAGACAGTCCCCAGAGAGAAACGGCCCTCATTGAGGGACCCCTGCCTTGCCTCTGCTGGTGTGACCTGAGCCCCCCACCGTGGCAGGAAATACCCTCAGAATGAAGCAGGAATTTCACCTCCCCACAGCAGGCCTGGTGGGTGCTGAGGAGACATCTCGTTTCCCAGCTCACACCGAAGAGGAAACTGAGGCTCAGAAAGGGTGAATCACCAAGCCAAGGTCACGGAACAATTGGGGATAAATTCTCTAATGTGGCAGGTCCACATTTCCAGAAGGGAGAGTTTGATAAAGCATACTGGATATTGCAAAAAACAGTATACTTAGAAAAAAGAGACATATGTTTCATTTTAATTATACAAATTACTAAAAAGTTAGACAAATGTTCAGATGGGCATAAGTTAAAAGGAAATTAAGAAAGATTCCTTTAGACAGTGAGGGTGAGCAATCCAACAGGAATTATGTAAAAACCGCTCTCCTTTTTATAGGGAGATGCTTCCTCTGTCCCCTCCCCACATATATACAATTGTTCTGCAGTTGTTTCAAATAGGGGAGGGGGATGAAACAACATGTAATTAAAATAATGATTCCCATTTGAATTTATTACAATACTCTTATTTGAGCAGCACCACATCTCTGTGTAGTATGAGAGCTAAAGTAATTTCTCCAGCATCACACAGCAACTTAGCATCAGAAAGAAACTTCTCCAGCCTATGAAGTCTCTAAAGCTAAAAGCTTGTGCTTTTGTGGAGTTGCAATTTCCCCACCCATTTTGCTGCCTACCCTTGAGTCTCCTCCCTGTGGGGTCCTGGCCAGAGTGCCTTCTGGATTTCCTGCATTCTTTTGTTTTCTTTCTTTCTTTCTTTCTTTCTTAAGTTGGGGGGGGGGGGTGGTCTTAAACTGGAGTGCAGTGGCATACACGCAGCTTATTGCAGCCTCAACCTCCTGGTCTCAAGTGATCCTTCCACCTAAGGAGGGACTACAGATGCGTGCCACCATGCCTGGCTGTTTGTTTGTTTATTGAGACAAGGTTCCCTTGCTATGTTGCCTAGGCTCGAATTTCTAGGCTCAAACAACCCTCCTGCCTCAGTCTCCCAAAGTGCTGGGATTACAGGTATGAGCCACTGCACCTGGCCTTGGGTTTTCTATATTCTTAGCAGAAAAAATATGTCTGGGAGTGTAATTACACTGGTTTTACATAAGTGTATACATATATTTATATATGCATGTAATATGTTTGTATATTGAATGCACATACACACCTATAATATCTAAATCAATAATCTTACATCATATACCTATCTTTACATGAGTTCATATCCGTATGTGTATAAAAGACAACTCTTTGGAAATGAGAAGAGAAGAAAGAAGAAAAAGGAAATGAGAAGACCTGAAAGGCAGAGAACAGGGTGAAGAGGATGAGAAGAAAGGGAAGACAGAAAAGTCAGAGAGGTATCCCAAGAAGAAGAGGAGAAGGATGGGTATGTGAAGGAATTGCCTGAAAAGGAAACAGAGAAAGCAAAGATGAGGACATCTCTTCTTAGCAAAATAAATAGTCCTACCCCTCTGAGATCATTAACTTGCCAAAAGTTCGCAAGAGGATGATCAGGCCCAAGAAATGCAGGTTTGGCCGGCAAGTGCTCCTCAGAGCCTGCCTCATCTCAGTGGCCACAGATTCCAAGACCCCTGAGATCTTGTGAAGAGCGTATGAGAAGGGTGAGGAGGCACAGGGCTGACAGAGAGAAAGACGTTCCTACCCGCCTTCCCAAAGCTGGCCAAGGCACCTCCAACCCAGGCCCCCAGCAGCCTCATGTCCAGGTGTCCACAGGTCATCAGGTTATCCCAGGCCTGGCCTAAGGCCTGTCTTCCCCACCCCTCTGGTATACCTGGAGAAATAGGCCGGCAACCTCACACTGTTTTGGTTTCCTCATCTGCAGGTTGGAATAGTAAGAACACTGTCTTAGACTGTGCAGGCTGTTGAACAGAATATCATAGACTGGGTAGCTTAAACACAATAGAAATGTATTTCCCACAGTTCTGGAGAGTGGCAAGTCCAAAATCAAGGCACTGGCAGATCCACTGTCTGGTGAAGGCTCGCTTCCCGGTTCCTAGAAGGCTGTCTTCTGGCTCCGTCTGCACGTGGTGGAAGAGGCGAGGGAGCTCTCTGGGGTCTCTTTTATAAGGCACTAATGTCATTTGTGAAGACTCTACCCTCATGACCTAATCACCTTCCAAAGGCCCCACCTCCATCACATGGAGGTTAGTTTTCCACACAAATTTGGGAGAAACATAAACATTCATTCTAAAGCAAGTACCCATATCGTCAGTAGTTGTAAGGATTAAATGAATGTGCAGACACACTTTGGCCCTGAGTCAGCTGAACAGCCACCAGCCCTTGTTGTTCTTACTGTCACTTAGGCTGATCCACTTCCTCTGAATCACATAGCTATAGCTTTTATCATGGAGCAAGATTCCTGGAATGTCAATCCGAAGGCCAACTATGCACTAAAGACTCGATGCCTTCACTCCAGGGAAACCAGAAGTGGGATTTCTGCATTTGGGAGGTGAAGATGGGAGAGAGAAATTGTATTCACTCACAGGACATTTGTTGCAGACCTACTCAGTGCAAGGGGCCATCCATGTGCTTGGCAGTGCCTATGCAAATAAGGGACAAAGAAAAGCACTGAACGTTTCTTCCCAAACTTTTCCTCTTTCTTCTTTCTAAGAAAGTGCTCATGTGTCTATCACTCAAGTAAACTGTTAACTCCTTGAGGGCAGGGGCCCTGCCTTGCTCCTTTTTACTTCCCACAACTCTTGGCACAGAATAGACACTAAATAAATATCTGGGAGATAGGCAACAGCAAACAATGAGAGTTCCAAGTGCGGGTCTCCAGTAGAGATAGGGAAGACCCCACACTTCCCCCATCCTCATCAGAAACTGTGAGGAGCATCTTAGCCAAGTCAAAAGAACTTGAACTGTAGAGGCAATGAGATGGGGCTCCCTGAGTCACTGTGTGACCTGGGACACGTGGCTCCATTTATTTGAGTATGTGTCCTCATCTTTCAAATGAAAATATACTTTGTAGCTGTTGGAAGGATGAAACGGGAGAATCTGGTGGTGGCACTTGGCCCATAGAATGTCTTTTTCTATGCCTTTTTCTAGAGAGCAAGACAGAGTCCAACCCCTCCAACAAAATCATAGAGCTGAAAGGCACTGAGTCATCCAAGAAGTAACTCGCTTCATCCTACAAGAAATATGCCCTCTCGGAATTTTGCAGGAATGCTTTGGGAGTACATTGCTTTAAGTCTACGGCATTTTCACAAAGTGATAATTGCACTAAGGTGGCCACTTGACCTATACGTCACCTCTCATTAGTCTTTCCATCAGTTGTGTGGAATAGGCGTCCATAGCCCCATTTCACAGAGGAGGAGACGGAGCTCTTAGACATTCACCCAAATTCGCGTGGCTCTTGGTGAAGGAGCCAGGATTCAAACATCCGTCTTGGAATCTGTCTGACTAAAGCATATTCTCTTTCTCCTCCATGGCCTCTGTCCATATATGTTGAAATAACTTTGCATTCTCATCAGAAGCTTCAGTCAGAAGATGAAGGAATGAAAACAGGCGTGGAGTAGAGGGAGGAGTGGGGAGAAAAGCGATTGAGAATCCCTTTCCTTTCTAAAATGAGTAGAAACATTCCAATTCCATTTTTTTACTGTCTATCACATTGTAAGAACACAAAGGCCTCAGCCAAACCTCCAAATATTTAAAGAGTAACAGAACTCCAGATTGAGTGAATATCCACCTTCAAACAGTAGCTGCAACAGCACAATTGCCAAGTTATTTCTACCCTCATGAGAAAGGGGAGAAAGAAAGTACTAGCCAGGACCTTCGATCTGGAGCATTGACACCAGATCCCAACAGGGGGATGCCACACTGGGCAGCGTTAGCACAATCAGATCTTTTCATGTTTCAACTCAGCCAGCTCCTTTCTCACTGGGCTCCCGGCTAACAGCTCCCCACCAGCGACAATGAATTGGTACAAAGTGATCTGGACTGTTTTGACACCAAGCATCTAGTCCACAGACTCGGTTTTCATCGACAAATCAATTATTCTAGCTCATTACAAGGCTGGAGTGAGTTTTCCCATCAGAATAGAAACTTTCATTCACTCTGCCTTTCATTTGCCCAGGAAGGAAAAACAAAGAGAGGAAGGCAGGAGGGAGCCCTGCTCAAGTTATTAGAGAATGCCCACATGTTTTCTCCCTGGAACAGAACCCAGAGAGATGAAATGTCACTGAGCCAACTGTGTAGAACTTCAGGAGGAGGGTTTGGGCTTCCTGAGAGCAGCCCAAGGTGTCTGCACTGTCTCCAATTCAGAGGCACCGAGAGGCGCTCCACTTCAGACTGGCAGAGAGAGAGGAGCCAGTTGGATTGGGAGGAGGTGAGCTCAAACCATAAAGGAAAGCCTCAGGAGAAAAGCCGCACTAGGTCACCAGCCCTTCTCCTGCAAGGAGACAATCTCCCCCAATACCATGTGCAGCCCTTCAGAGAAAGCACCCGCTATGCATCAGGACACGAGTCAGGTGTATTGAGTCTCTCCTGACACCTTCCCCCAAGGGCCAATGCAACAAAGAGTCATTCTCTACTTATTTCCAGTCCATGATCCCTGAGAAAGGACCCCTGGGAAAAATGACTGTGGCCTCAGTGTCAAGGAAAGCTGCTCTCCAGGGAAATTATATATTTTTTAAACAGACAACATGAATCTTATAAATGATGTTTTCTACTTTCCTTTGGCCAACCAAAAGCTCAGAAGCAAATGTACTAAACAGTTTTAATAATTGTGCAAGACGGGTAACCCCCTCGAGTCCCCTCCCACTGGGAGCTTTTCTGTCCTCTCAATAAATCCTGCTTTCAAATAAATAAATAAATAAATAATTGTGCAAGACTCCACAATGTGCATGGTTGTGTACTCATGCTGCCTTAGCTTCATATTTCTGTTCAATTCTTCTTTTATTTATGCCATGATTCTTTAACATACTACTTTTTTTTAAAGAGCTGTCTTGTCCCCTTTCTGAAAGGAAACGAAGCATAAGGGATATAATCAAGCTGTCATTTAATAAATGAACAAAGTACAAAGTTCACTTTTATTCTCACAAAAGTCTGTTGGGACAGTGATCACGGTTCTCATGTTTTGGTTGAGAAGATTCAGGCACAGAGAGCTTAAGTAACTTACCCAAAGTCACATAGCTAGTAAGAGGCACACTCAGGATGCTAACCAAAGTTTTTCTAACTTCAAAGCCGGTGCTCTTTCTGCTACCCTGTGCTGTCAGGTTTTCCCCTCTCCCCACCCTGAAAGAGTCCCCTGGCCTCCTGATCCAGGAGGTTTCAAGGTCTCAAGATTCTTCAGAGTCCCAGAGTAAAGATACAGAACCCGCCACTGCTCCCATCTTCTCCTCTTTCACCAGGACAGGACAAGAGGACACAGGTGCAGGCTCTGTCTCCATGTCCTCCTCCCCAGCCCAAGCCCAGCCAGTTCTGAGCCGGCATGTCAAGGGCTTGGCGCCTTCAATCCGGAGCCTGCGTGTGCTGGGAGAGAAGCCTGGTGCATGTGTTTCTGATTTGCATGCATCCCGCCTGGTCTCCACAGAGCCCTTCCAAGTCCGAGAAGCTGTGGGAGCCTTTTTTTTACACCCCCCCCCCCCCATTTCTCTTCCTATCCTTCTCTCTCTGACAGCTTTTCTCTTTGAATCAGAGAACTAGACTCTGCCAAGTGAAAATGTAACTCAAACCTCAAAGGGCTCAACAGCGGCTAGAAACTCATGAGGCACATTGCCCCAGAGATGCTGTGCTCTGCCGTCAGGACTCCCGCTGGGAGCGGCTCTCCGTCCGCCTGGAGGAGGAGGGGAGACCACCCCTGGGGTCTGGGTATTTCTAGTTGATAATGTATTTAAATGTCTTTGCACCTTCCACCTAGAGGTAGGAGTAATTTCTCCACTTTAAAGGGGAGGAGGTGAGGCTCTAAGAGTTAAGAAACCCATAGCTGTTTATTGAGTGCCTACTATGTGCTGAGTGCCAACCATCTGTATCTTACTCCATGCTCACAGCGACCCCGGGAGGCAGGTAGGAGGCTGGCACCCTGAGTTTCTAAGGTTGTTATCTTTTCTTCGTAACACAATATCCCTGTCTCCTCATCCAGGGCTCTCTCCAATTGTGCCATTACAGCTCGTAAGAGGTGCAGTCGGAACTCAAACCCACGACCATGTAATTCCACTGACTTTTTTTCCACCATGCAATAGGACATCCAGAGAAGGAGCAGTCACCTCAAGAAGGGAAATGGGTACACACACATGACCCCACCCAATATTCCTCCCTGAGCACCACAAACAAGCAAAAAATCCACCAAGCCAAGCATGTTGTCTTCCTACTCACCAGGGAGCATTGAGCATTCCCTGCAGACGGATCTCTTCAGGAATGACTTTCTCAAGGAGATGAGTCCTGGGCTGGACTGAGGAGGATGGGGAACAACAGGCGCTAGAGGCAAGTTGCTACAGCATTTGTCCTTGGGACCCCTTCCCTGAATCCCCACCACAAGCAAGACTGGATGCAAAATGAAAATGTGGGGCCTCATGTTCAAAATTATTCTTTTCAAGATGGTGACAGGAGAGCATTCAACCAAGCACAGGGCCCCGTGCAACTGCTCAAATCAATGCCCAGGAAGCTAGCCATTGGTGACTCCCTCTGTACCCACCTCAGAGCCTGGGAAACACCTGACAGATCATCAAATCCAGAAGCCCAGAAAGAGAGAGAGAGAGAGAGAGAGAGAGCCACCTGAACAAGGCTCAGGAGTTCATAAGTAGCCCAGTCAGGACCATTACCAATGTCCCTATCTCCCCATTCAGGGCTCTTTCCAAATATGCCATTGCCTCTAGTAGTTCCCACCCCTCAATCTGATCTCAAGCAGGCTTAATAAATATATATTGAGTTAATTCGATGACAAGAGAAGTGATACTCATTCACAACCAAATATAAATTAATCAATACCCATTTAAACTGTGACCCTCCCACAGGGATTTTCATTTTCACAGGGATCAAAGCCTTAAGCTCAAGAAATACACTTCACTTGGTGGCCTTTTGGTCATCAAAGAGCAGATGGGGAGGGGTGCCAAGGACAGAAGAGAGAAGGCATTCACTTGCCCCACCTCTAGTCAGGCCAGTCCCAGATAGGGGACACAGAGAGAGACCAGGTGCTAGATCTTAGGAACCCCTCTAGCCTCTCACAGTGACTCAAACAAGTACTTAATTTTCATTATGGGGGGGCTCACTTGGGCAACTAGCTAGTGCACTCCCCAACAAGGCAAAGGCCACTCTATGGGGAAAGGGACCCACCACAACTCGGGCTTTCCCCTGCAACTTCAGTATGAAATCAATTATTCCCAAAACTAGACCTGAAGAAGAAAAGGAGTGAAGAAGAGAAAATAGAATAGAGGACAGATGGAAGGAGAGGAAGAGAGGAAAAAGAAAGGAAACACATTTACTTTGCTTTCAATTGATTGTAAACTTCATGAGAATAGGGGACCACAGCTGTCCCCCAGAGCCTAAGGCAAGCAAGGAAGTCAGTACAGTGCCTGATATACTGCAGATGCACAATAAATATTATGGACAAATAGAAATATGGATGGATAGCAGGTGTGTGGGTGAAAGGGTGGATGAATGGATATTCATGTTGATAGATGGACATGTGAATGGGTGAGTGAATGGATGGGTAGATGAATGAATTGATGGAGAGTGAGTGAGTGGCTAGATGGATTGATGGAGAATAGATGGGTGGAGGGATGAAAGGGTGGTGAGCAATTGAATAGCTCAACAGGTTAATGGATGGATGAGTGAATAGATGAGTGGAAGGGTAGGTGAAATGCTAGGCACTGTGTTAGATGCTTTTGTGTTCATGTCTTTTTATTCTCCCACCCTGTTTTGAATTCTCTTTGAACAAAGTAGGAATTTAAACAAGGAAACTATCTCTCATTAGCTCTGTGAGTTAAGTATTATGATTATCCTGTAATTCAGATAGGGAACTCATGACCCTGAGAGGCTAAATATCTTGTGCAAGGTCACCTCTCTACTAGCTAGGAAAGAACTTAGCCAGGATCCAAATCTCAATCTGCCTAAGTTGACCCAAAACTCTCTCCACTGCACTAGCATGCTAAAGAGGCTGAGTATTTACCTGGGTCACCCCACAGTATTTTCTGCTCATCCTTAACCTTGAATCTCTGAGGTCCATGGTAGGACACAAGCACACCCAACATCTTTTCTAATAATGTACATTACATTTTTTTCTGGAATATTCCAACTAACACCTCCTGTCCCTCGGAAATGAATTGACCAGGCTGGATCAGGCAGGGCATGAAGCCTCACTAACATAAAACCAAACTATACGAGGGCAATGTCCCTGTGATCTGTCAGTTTAGCTTTCTGTTACCCTAATCCTGATCCAGATCCCCACATCTCAAATGCACATAAACAAAATTATATAGACCCAGACCCCCACTGAACAGCCCTTGGTCTAATTCATTGTGTCATGGTATTCACTATTTTGGGTATGTTAGCTTTTCATGGTTCAATATCTAGTACGTGCATTATCCCAAATGGCTTCTACCCCTGTCTCACTTCTCTTTATCACTATCAAATAATTAAAAAATAAGATGTACACTGGGGCTCCACAAAGTCACCCAAACTCTGATTCTGTCATTATGAGCATGGTAGGCAGCTTCTAAGAAGATTCCCAACAGTCCTCACCTCCTAGAATTTATGCTCTTTTAAAATTCCCTCCCCTGGAATGTGAATTAGATCTACTGACTTTCTTCTAGTGAATAAAATATGAATGTGAATGTCTCTCCCAAGATTAGGTTATAAAATGATTCTGGCACTTACCTTCTTTTGCTTTTTTGCTTGCTTGCTCTTACATATGCCAGTTGCCATATTATGATGAAGGGCAGTCTCCAGCCATCAGCCAGCGAGGAACTGAGGTCCTCCGGTCAGCAGACTTCGAGGAACTGAATCCTGCCAACAACCTGTTGAGTGAGATTGGAAGAGGATCCTTCCCCAATCAGGACTCGAGATGATGATAGTCCCAGCACCAGAGACCTCTCAGCTAAGCCACACCCAAATTCCTTCACCACAGAAACTGTGAGATAATAAATGTTGCTTTGATCACTAATTTAGGAGTGTGATTTATTATACCAGCATAAATAACGATACCGGCATAGATATCCAATACTAATAACTAATCTGATATTCTATTGAACATTTGCTCTTTGCCAATGATTCTAAGGGAAAAGAAATAAGATCTACTTCATACCCTCTAGATACTCTCAATCTATGAGTCAGCTAGTAAAAACAGATCATTTATATATGTTATGATAAAGTTATTATACATGGACAGAGTAAACAAACAATAAAAATCCATTGTCCAAAGCAAGCCACATGGCCAAGTCCAGGGTTAAGGGGAGGGGAAATGTACTTCACCTCTTGGATGGGAGGAACTTCTAAGTAACATGACAAAGGATACAGGAAGGAATGAGGAATTAAGGCCAAAAATGCAATCTACTCTAAAGTGGCAGTTTAGAAGAACAAACATACATTTAATTTACGCATAAGAAAGAAACAAAGGAAATGCTTCTCTTCTTCCTCCTCCTCCTTCTTCTTCTTTATTGAGTTGGGGGTCTCACTCTGTCGCCCAAGCTGGAGTGCAGTTGCACACTCACAGCTCACTGCAGCCTCAACCTCCTGGGCGCAGGTGATCCTTCCACTTTAGCCTCACAAGTGACTGGGACTATAGGTGCACCCCATCTTGCCCAGCTAATTTTTTAATTTTTTGTCAAGAACGAGGTCTCACTATGTTGCCCAGGCTGGTCTCGAACACTTGAGCTCAAGCAGTCCTCCTGCCTCAACCTCCCAATGTGCTGGGACTATAGGTGCGAAGCCACCACACCCAGCTGAGATTATATATAATTCTGATTCCTTCTTTATTTTTTTTATTTCTCCAAATATTCTACAATGAGCATGTTTACATTTAAAGCAAGAAAAAATGTTACGAGAGCCCTTGGAACACAAAGAAAGGGAGAAATGATTTCTGACTGAGATGGCCAAAGAAGGCACCAAAAGCAGGTAGTATGGAGCTGGCATTGGAGAATAAGAAGTTCATCAGCAGGGAAGGAGGATGATAAGGGCTTTTTAGGTCCAGAAAACAGAATAAGCCCCTAATCCAGGAATGGGTCTTGCCTTAAAGCCATTATGAAAGTTAAGCGCACCTTAGGGACTTTAGAGAGCAGATCTGCCCCTTCATTTTTCAGTTGAACCATATGAAATGGCTGGTATTTGGGCATGTTTGGCCTAGAAAAATAGTAATTTCATATGGTTCAACCTAAGACCAAGGAGGAAATCAAATTCAAAGAGAAAAGGCAACTTCTGCATGGTCACAGAGAAAGTGAGTGGCAAGGCCAGGACACGTTCAGAACTTTGCAAAGAGCAAGGAAAGGAAGGAAAAGATAACATGGTTAAGCTACTTTGTGAGTCAATTAGGTAAGAACAGGACTGGCGAGGAGCATCTTAGAGCTTCAGAAATGCCAACCTTGAAAGATTTTATACACGGTCAGGCTCCTAGTAAAGAAAGTCTTTAATATTCACTGTCACCCTCAATAAAGCAGGTGCCTCTGACTGTCTTTTAAGACCTTCTACAGATAGGCATGAGGTGGGCAGGGCTGTGCCCGTACCTTGTGGACAATAGTATCTCATTCTTCTTGTGGTGTCCACAGGTCACACAGTAGCACAATTCTAGGTATGTGGTCACTGTCCTCAGTCACCTATGCCAAACCAAATACCAGCTGTCACTTCACTTCCACCCTTCTAAGCCCTGGGGCTTCAGTCAAGTGTCACCTCTTTGTTGCCTACTGTCCCAGATCAGAAGAAGTCTCCCTGATCTTGTTCTGTAACTTTAATTTTTAGTTAAGAAACTTTAGGTGGCAGGGGGTGGGACTGAGAGAGGTGAGGGTAGGGACAGGGTAGCTGTCAAGGGGTCTGAAGCTTAGGGGTGGGTCCCCTGAGACACGTTTTGTATTGCATTTAGAAAACACAGGTTTTTATAAGAAAACAAGGGGCAAATCCATCCCTATCCAGGGGGGATTTGGGAGCACGCATTAGCCTCCTAAGAGGGTTCACAAGTTTATACTTAGTCTCTCTCTCTTTCTCTTTCTCTCTCTCTCTGACACACACAGGCGCAATCACACACACACACACATCCCTTTCGTATCAAGCACCAGGTTGAGTAGGTCAGGAAGGAATGGTACCATTGTTCCCTGTTTATGCCTGCTTTTCAAGAGACTGCCCCAGAAAGTCACTTCTCTACCCTTCCCCTACCTGAAAATGAGATTAGAACTTGCCCTTGATTTTGCCCCAGGACCAGTCCAGCTCAGAATGCTCACAGCAGGGCCATTCAACACGCACTAATCATTTCTTCCTATCTTCCCATGAGATTATAATACTCTGGGCTCTGGCTCCTGGTACAGCCTGACTGTGTTAGGCCCCGACACTCCCCAGCCACTGCGAAATACCCTGGAAAAAACAGGTCCTAGAAAAAAAAAAAGATCTCCTTAAGGAGCTGCGGCCTCAAACTCCTATTTCACCAAAGTTGTTGGCCTGCATGGGGGGAGGGAGTATAGGGACTGGGTCGACCTGGAATGTGCGGGCTCTGGAAGTTATCCTTCCTAGGTCCTCTGCACATTGCAGGAGACCTCTACCCTGATTCAGGCTGCTCATGGGGGGGACTCTGACTCTTGAAAATTCCCCATCCCCTCTTGTCAAGGCTGGGCTAGGCACCCAGCAATGTCCTAGTCCCTTGGGAGTCCCAGTGCAGAGTGTCCAAGCCTCCCCTGAAGAGGAGGTTCCCAACTTTGCCACCTGATCTCCCAGGAAGAGGAGACAGCCCACCTCTGAGTTACCTCCAGCCAAGCTTCAGGCTTGGGACCCACTTGCCTCTCTCTCTTCCCATCAAAGAGCTTCTCCTGAGTGTGGGCTGTTGCACTAAAGCCTCAGAGGAGAGGTCGCTCCTCTGATTCTTTCCAGCTGTCAGAGAGGCCAGCTAAGAATAACCACACTCAAAATAGCACTTGGGATGATTTAGGTGTGGCTCAGCCCAGAGCCAGGTGGATGGACTAGATGACCTTTGGGGTTCCTTCCACTCCTTGGACACCTCATTCATTCAATCAAAATATATTGAATACCTACTATGTGCCAGGCACCATGCTGTGTGCTGGGGGTATAATGATGAATAGGATGCATGGAGGTCTCAGCTGGATGAGTAAGCCAAAGCCCTGTCTCTGCCCCATCCCCTTCCTACCACAGTCTTAGTGTAGGTTCTGCTCCTGTGCCATGGCACTGTGTTCAGACCTCTGGTCTAGTTTGCAAAGTCGTTGTATACATGTCCATCTCTTTAGTAGCTCCATCAGATTCTAAATTCTGGAGACAAGAATCATTTCTATATCCCCAGAACTTGGTACGTTGCCTGGCCCATTTCGGATGTAGAATAAAAATAAGTGGGTGGATAGATAGACAAATAGATAGATGTTAAAGTACTTTATGTAGATATTGACTAGTGTGGGTTTTCTTCCATCTGCTTCTTTCTTTGGACCCTACTTGGTTTGACTGTACTACATCAATTGGGGGCCATATTAACATTAAATATAAGACATCTAAAGTGAACATCTGAGGGGAAATAAGGATGGCAATGATAGTACTGGCATACATGCTAAGGTTTCTCACCCCCACACCAATGGTGTTTTTCCTGCTAAGCCCAGTCACACAGAGTCCTTCTCAACACAGTTCCTCAGACATTTCCAGCCAACCACAAGGATGTGGAAGCTTGTTTGCCCTCCATGAACTAGAAGATCAGACTTGGCAAGGGGAACCAGAGTTTCAGTTCTGATAGACAATTGTGATCAAATGACAGGTGTGATGCTCCCAAATGAAGTCTTTTATGAACCGTCCCGTTCTATTGAAACTAACACTAAATAAACTAACACTAAATAGTACTTACAAAATGCATTGGCATTTTCATCCAGATGTTAGTTAATTACGTTGTCCTATATATTGATTCATGAATTGCTTACTTATCTCCAAAAGAAACCCGAAAACCCCCAAGCGCCCCAGGGAATCTCAGAATTTCCAAAGCCAGCCCTAGAGAGAATCAGATTCTGATCATGTCACCATCTCACCCCAGAACCTCCAATGGCTCTCCTTAGCAAGCCATTCCAGACCTTCCATAAAATTCAAGGTCCAGCCACAGTGGATGCCTGCCAATGAGCCACTACCCACTACTAGAACTTGGCCTTCAAGCTTTCCTTCCCAGGAATGCTTATTCCCCATCTCTCCCTAGATTAAATCTGCACATTCTTATGGCAACATGGAAAATGCATCCAATTAATGATTCATTTAAAAAATAGCACAAGGATGTATACTTAATATGATGGCACATGATATAACAACAATTACAAAGAAGACTTACCCAGGGGAAAAACTGGCAAGAAATGCAGCAAAATGTCAATAAAATTCAAGCTGATGGTATAAAAATGTGATACTTCTGTCTTCTATTTTCTAAATAGTTCCTAATGTAGTTCTGTTGCTTTTTTAATGAGATCATTAGATTCAGCCAACATGTACCATAGGATAGAAATTAAGCTATTTATAACTCTTACATCTCTATCATAGCCCAGCCCAAATACTATCACCTCCAAGATACCTTCTCTGACTTATACCCCCACCATACTGTCCCTGTAAGACACAAAATCTTCCCTTTTGTGTCCCCCTTCAGACTCACATAGTCCATCACTAATCATTAATGTCTGTTAAAGGAGTAACCAAGGTCTGTCTTGAATCATAGGTGATTTTATATATAACTGTCTCTCACTTTTTTTTTTTTTTTTTTAGTTGAAATCTCATTCTGTCACCCAGGCTGGAGTGCAGTGGCACAATCACGGCTCATGTTATACTCAACCTCCTGGGATCAGACAACCCTTTTATCTCTGCCTCCTGAGTAGCTGGGACTACACGTCACTATCTTTTAATTTATAATGAAAGCACATCATCATCACCATTATCATTATTTTGTAGAGATGGGGTCTTGCTATGTTGCTCAGCTGGTCTTAGACTCCTGGCCTCAAGAATTCCTCCACCTCTTAAAATGCTGAGATTACAGGCATGAGCCACCATACCACCATAAGAATATTGTTTTAAAATTAATACATAAAAGGATGGTCATGTTTTCAGCCTGTATTTAAGTTAGAAAATATGATATAATATGAAATAAATTACTACATTCTCATTACTACTTTTTCACGCCCCCCCCCATTGCTCTTCCCCTAAATTATTCTAAATCCCAGGCAATTATTTGGCAAGCATTTCTAAGATTGAAATGTAAGGACCTTCAAGTAGACACTGACCAGATGTTCTAACACATGTTGGCCTTTAAAACAAGTAAAATCAACCAGTTAGGTAATTCATTTGTGGGAAATATGAACACCAACTCTTGGTTGCAAGCTATACACTTATCTGTGGGATTTAAGCACACAGCCAGCTGGATGAAGAATTAGGTGTGCCGATGCCACTGACAATAATAAGAGCATGGGCCCTCCCTCCCAACCGAGACTGTGCAGAATTACCCATCAGACTCTCACAAGCACAGCATAATTGGTGGAGGATTATTTGTTTGAACTTGCAAAACGGATTTCTTAAATGTTTGAGCTGGTGCTAGCAGTGTTTTCAAAGTGTCCGTATACTCATCTTAAACACACACATTATTAAGGGATTTCATTTGACATTTAACAATTTTGTATATTAATATTCCCCTCTTTCCCCTAAATGGCCTAATCCATCTAAATCCACAGCATCAAAAGTCATTACACAAAAAGAACAAGATGTTGCTAGAGCCACTGTGGCCCAGCATTGAATTTGCGTGAGCTGAGATGATTCAGGCAGATTTATATCCTGTTATTTCCTGAACTCGGAGCAAACCCTCACAGGTTCAAGACTTTGAAAGCATTTGTCTGAGCAATCTCACTTCATCACTTTGAAAGGGATGGACTTTCTGCCATCTGCTTAAGCAGCAATGCCTTCGTGAAAAGGAAAAATCTCTCTTTCTCCCCTCACCCCAAGTGAATATATGAATACCAGGATGAATTCCAAGGCCCATGGCCACCAGGAAAACAGGATTTTTACTCAATCTTCCTCCCCCTGGAAAATGTTCTTTTATCTCTTCCCTGGGTTCCCAAGACTTGGAAAGAGAGTGTAGGTGGCTCTTTGGACTCTGAAATCATTACTTTGTTCTTTTCACTAGCAAATGGCATAAAGGTTTGGGCAAGAGTCATGGTTTTAATCATTTTTTAGTCACATACACCTTCAAGAATCTGATGAAAGCTATGTACTCTCTTCCTAAAGAAAATCAGATATGTGCATATGCACGAGATTTTGCTTGCAAATATAGCTGACTCTCAGGGTGAATTACTCATGCAGGGGTTCCCCAAGGATTTGTGAACCCCAGCTTAAGTATCTCTGATCTAAACAACTAACACTTGTGTGGCCCTTTGGTTTACAAAGCATTTTCAAATCTTATTCTCCTTCGACAACTTAGTAAGGTTGTCACCCATTTCACTTTTATACAAAAAAATATACAGTCAATCTTAAACGAAATATATTTTGACTTGCTACTCTCAAGTCTTTTTTTTAAAGTCGTGGGGTACAATTCAGGGTTAGGAATTCAACTGGTCATTGTGTAGGTAAAGTTTGGGCCTCACTTTCGTCCCCACTTCACCTGGTTGCTCTCAAGTCTTAATTCGCACCCACTCCCAATGTTAACTTGCACTTTGAAAATTCAGATACTATCTGCTATTTTGTAAAACTAATTTGTTGTTGACCATTCTTTTGTGTTGTCTGTCTGTTTGTTTTACTATTAATGTGGAGAGATCACAGACTGCATTGAAAGGGCTGGGCTGGAATCTGGGTGCTGCTTGTTGTCTCCAGGTATCTAAAGGAAAAGTCCAGAGAAGGTCATGAGCCACTCCAGGATTCTCATTCGAGCCCCAGGCAGGCACATCAGTATCTCGGAACACATTTCAGTAGACCTATTATTTCCATCACGCAAACTACAAAGAGTCGAGCCTACAAAATCTTCTAGACTGGTGGCAACAAGCAGAAGACAGAGTGAGAAAGGGTTGCAGGTAGGAGTTTTCAACAACAGCTTTTTGGCAGAACGCAGTGGCTCATGCCTAGAATCCCAGCACTTTTGGAGGCCTAGGTGGGAGAATCACTTGAGCCTGGCAGGTCAAAGCTGCTGTGAGCCAAGAGCACACCACTGCGTTCCAACCTGGACAATAGAGTGAGACCCTGTCTCTAAATAAATAAACAAATACATTTCCAAACTGCTGAGATGACTTTAAGGGTCTATCCCAATGTTACTTTTCTAGCCCTCTGTTTTGAGTGGGAGGTGATGAGATCAAAGAACCCAGTTGTTTCATCAAATATCCTGAGGTGTTAACAAATTCTCAGGAAAAAAGCATGGTGCTGTCACAGGCTAAGCAGGAAACTGGTCAGAATCCAGGCCTCTGACCACCTGGAGGAACCTACCAGATCAATGCTTGTGTATTCCCTGGACACCTCTACTCCAAACAGCTACCCATTTTGCTCACTTCCGTCTAGTTGGGCAGTTGCTCACGTGGTCAGGGCCAGAATGACAAGTTGGCACCGTGGGCAGCATGAGCCCCTCCTGGCATGTTTATCTCTAGCCTAAGATGGGGCAGGCAGGACCAGAGCTAGCCTATACAGCACTTCTGCGTGACTCAGAATAAGACGCCCCCTCTGGGAGGACTGATTAGAAAGGGTGGCTCTCCTAGGCTAGCCCAGTCCTTTGGGCACAAGACTTAGCCATCAGAAGAAGGACTACATTACAACCTTTGCTCACCCTCAGACCTGTTGCTTTGGATCAGTAAATAGACTGAATACCCCAGGAACAAAGCTTCCTCTTCAGGTCTCAGACCATCCTCCTGCAGTGGACTTGGGCTTGTGAGTGCTGAAGTCAACAACCCCAAACAG
The DNA here is from genome assembly GCA_963574415.1 of Tarsius wallacei. Classification (NCBI taxonomy): domain Eukaryota; kingdom Metazoa; phylum Chordata; class Mammalia; order Primates; family Tarsiidae; genus Tarsius; species Tarsius wallacei. Next base: position 41,474 of record CAUYQG010041706.1, on the reverse strand, counting down.
GGAGGAGGTCAAACAGTCCCAGCCTGGGCTTAGATGCTACCAACCCTGCTCTCCAGTGTTGCTGTTACTGACCATCGTCACTCATGTCATTAACAAATACTCAGTGAGTCTATTCCATATGCCAGCTACAGGAAGTGTATTGCATAGGTTTTCATTTGTTTCTTACAAAATTCCAGTAAAATAGCAGTTATTATTCCCATTTTATAGGGAAGAAAACTGAGGCTCAGAGAGACTAAGTCATCTGCTCAAGGTCATATAGCTAACACATAGCAGGACCAGGATGCAAGCCCAACTCTGAGTGACTCCACAGTCTCCTGTGGACCCATCCTATGCTTTAGGTCAGCCTAAGCCTGGTTGCATGTTAGAACCACCTGTAGAGCTAACCCATGCCTAGGTCTTGCCCAGAGATTCTGCTTTAATTGGTCTGGGGTGGGGTCAGGCATCAGGGCTTTTGTTGTTACTTTAAATCTTCCCTGGTGACTCTAATAGGCAGCCAGGCTTAAGAACCACAAGCTTAGGTGAATTACTCGTCCTAGTCAAACTCAACCCATTTCCTCCCAAATATCTTAAGAGACAGATGACCAACCAGAGAGGGAGATTTGATATGGCCTCAGACAAAATCCCCATTTCCAAATATAACTCTACTCCCTGTTACTCCCTTGAGTCTTGAACCTTTGTAGTGTAGTTTTTTTTGTTTTGTTTTGTTTTTGTTTTTTTTGAGTTAGAGTCTCACTCTGTCGCCCAGATTGGAGTGCAGTGGCCGCTCCCGGCCACCGCAGCCTCGACCTGCTGGGCTCCGGCGATCCTTCCGCCTCAGCCTTCCAAGTAGCTGGAACTACAGGCACGCGCTACCACGCCTGGCTGATTTTGATTTATTGTAGAGATGAGGTCTCGCCAACTTGCCCAGGCGGGTCTCGAACCCACAGTCTCAGGCAATCCGCTCACCTCAACCTCCCAAAGCATGGGATTACAGGCTGAGCCACCGAGCCCCACTTGTAGTGTCATTTTAAAATATTAAATAATACTTATTATTCTGATACATCTTCCTGGGTACTGACTGCCAACCAACGAATCACAAGAATGGGGTGAGAATTGAGACGGGGATTGGTGGCGTGAGAAAATCCAGAAATAGGGAAAATGATAGTAGATAAAATAGGCATGAAGAAAATAATAATAGTTCATCTATATTGAGTGCTAATTACATTCCTCGTTCTGTCCTAAGCACTTTACAACTGCCCGATAAGTTAGGCTGATCCATCTCCCCTATATTGCAAATGAGGAAACTGAGGTTCAATAACGTGCCCAAGGGTACCCAGAGAGACAACCTGACACCACAGTGCACATCCTTAATTTTGCCTACATAACAGTTTTCCCCAAAAATTGGTTTGACCGGTCTCTTTGCCCCACTCAGAGTCATGTTACTAAGGGTCCCTCAAGCACTGTTTCAGCCCTGTCTGCCTAGCCCAGTGTGGCCAAGGCACATGAGCAGTGCGAGCTCTTGTCTGAGGGTCACAAGATCTGGGGTCTCACTGCAGGATTACTATTAAGTGGCTGAAAATCCTGGTCAAATTGCTTTCTCAACTTGTTTCCTTTTTTAAAGTGAAGGTTCTACATAGAATCTTCTATAAAAGGCTCTGAAAAGTCCTGCAATAAATAAACCTAATTCACCGGTCTCCTAAACGAATATGACCACTGTGATAGATTGCATTATTGTTCCCAATTCTTCACCCCTCCCTGTCTCCACACCCTCTGCTGTGACTTTGCAGTCCCTGCCACTAGAGGCAGAGCATATGTCCCTGCTTCATTAACACTGGGCTTGGCTGGTGACTTGGTCTGGCCAGTTGGATATTAGTGGACACGATGTGAGAATGGCTTGATATACGTTTATACAGGTAAGCTTATCCTCTTGTTCTTCCATGCTCATGAGAAGCCCATGTTCTGGGTAACCCAGAAGAATGGGAGACTTGTGGAGCAAAAGTACTCTAGCTGTCCCACAGCCCTGTGAGCCTACTAAAAAAATAATACTATATATTATTGTTAGTGACTGAGTTTGGGGCTGCTTTGTTACTCAGCACTATTGCACAATAGCTGACTGACATAACCACCAAACCATGTTTTAGCTAACATGTTTTAGCTAATTTGATGTCCAATTGAACCAAAGTTCCAAGAAACACATTCTAAGAAGCACGTCTCTAAAAATATCTGAGGCAAGTCCAGCTTTCCCAGCTTCCTATGCCTTCTTAGTCTCACTGTTCAGAGGACACACTCTCTGTTTAGTGTTTCAGATGAATGACTCATCTCCCCACACAAACTATATGCTCCCTGAAGGCAGGTACTTTTCACCATCATCTTTCCATTCCCAATGTCTGACACAGAGCCCAGCACACTATAGGTGCTCAATAAATGTTGATTAAATGAAAAAAAATGCAAGTGATGGTCTTGTCATCATTGTAACTATCTGGGCCTCTGCTTTTATCCCAGTAATGTGGGCAAGATGATCTCTAAGTATCTTTCCATCTTCAGCATCTTGGAGTGAAGCAGCCAACACCCTTCCTTTGGTAAATTATTTGTGAGGACTAGGAGCCTGGACTGGAAGCCTCTGTACCAACCTCCCTATGCCCACTGGTTTTGATTTACCTATCAATTCGGCCATCTTTTACTGTGCTCTCAGTAAGTACTCATGTTTTGGACTTCACAAACATGGGCAAGACACACTCTGCACTAGAAGAGCTCAGAGTTGCTGCATCTAATTGGCACTGAGATTTGAGACTCAAAGTCCTTAGACGAAGGCACACATGGGAAGGTCAGTCACCCAAGGTTGCAGAGCAGGAGGTGGCATGGCCAGCCTCAAATTTCTGAGGCCCTGTTTCCTGCTCTCTCCTCAGGATCCAGACCATGAACCATCCTACCTTCAGTGGAAGTCCAAGAAAGCTAGCCCATCCCAGCACTGAGTTTCTAACTAATTTAGCATCCTTCTCCACCTCCCAGGTGACTCTGAAGGCTCCTCACGCAAATGTGGGGATTTCCTAGAGGGGGCCAGGCTCTTGTCACTTGAGCAATATCCTTTCACACCCTCTAGTGGTTAGAGGGCAACCTGACATCCTGGAGGAGTGCGGTGACTCCCCTGGGCCTATAAAGTGAGCCTGTTTTACTAAACACAGTCCTCCGGGAAAGCAATTTGGCAATAAGTATCAAAAGCCATAAACACAGTCCTACCCTTTAACCCAGTAATTCCACTTCTGGGACTCTATTCCAAGGTGATAATCCAAAAATAGGGGAAAAGTCGGCTAGCACAATGATGTTCATTGCCTCATTGTTTATAATATCTAAAATTAGTAAATATCCTCAATGACCAAAAACAAGAGAAGGGTTAAGCAAATTATGGCACCTCCACACAAAAGAGTAAGTCTTATGAAACCACTTAAACTGTCGGGAAGTGGCATGGTAAAATAGCAGGAATATGACTATGGAAATCAGAGGGTCCCATCTGCTCTCTATCAGCTGGTTATTGTTGACAAGCTGCTCAAGCCCTCTGAGCCTCAGTTTCTTCATCTGTAAAATGTAGCTGAAGACACCCACCTTATAAATTGGAACGATTAGAAAAGAAACTGTGAGTAGAGTCCCTGGAAGCATACCTGGCACATAGCAGATAGGTAATAAGTAGAGCTGTTCTTACCATAATTACTAAGGTTTAAAAGTATGTTACAACAGGAAAAATACATCTGAAGTCACAGTAAGCAAAAAGCAGGACACACAGTTGTATGTTCACTACACCAAAAAGGAAAAAGAGACATAGGGAGAAAACTTCTGAAAGACATACATCACTTGCTGGCAATGGGATTTTTTTTTCAGCAAGGATTTCTTGAGTAGGATGTGCTCAGGACTAAGTGTGCGTTAGAGATGTGAAGATTAAAGCCAGCACCCTCAAGTGTTCATAGTCCACTAGGCAAGACAGTTAAGTCAACAGGCAACACAGATGAGAGAAAAGGGGGTCAAAAGGAGGACCCAGAAAAGGTCGCCTGGAAGAATTAGTCCCTGAGCTGACTCTTGAAGACTGTTACACCATTCTCAACTTTCCAAGGGGGCACCATCTTACTTTGGGGAGTTTACTTTTCTGACACTCACCCAGCTTCCCCCTAGTAATACATTTGGGAGTGGTTGAGGAGAGGAGATGAGAGGAGGTTAGCGGAGACAAAAGGCATTGGCTCTCACTGCACCCCACACCCAACATAACCCTGCATAACCCCCAGTCCTTCCTGTACAGGTAAGTTCCCTAACAGAAACATAGGTAGTGATGTACTAATCAGCACCGCAGGAATGAGTTGAGGCGGTTTCTTCTCTCTCAAATTTTGCAGTGTCAATCAAAGTTTTACATTATCTAGCAAGGCTTTACATTATCTAGCAAGGCTTTACTCCTCTGGCTACCCTAGCAATAAGGAACGAGCCCTGCAAAGCCTTTTTGGAGCTACTCTAAATATAAAAGCTGTAACTATTGTTTCTAAGGTTTCCAGCCTGGAATACACTAGGGTCATGAAGGCAGGAAGGAAGCAGTTCCCCCCCAGCTCCCCTCGTGAGGGAGATCATTGGAACTGCAACCCCAACTCAAATCTCCTCTCTAGGTCAAGAGGTTAGGGTCATGGGGGTCTCACAATTTGCCCTAATTTTCTCCTAACCCCATTTGACCTCTAGGTTTCCCGATCATAAGGGTAGAATCTGGAGGATTTGAGGTGCTCAGAGAATTCAGATATTATTGCAAAAGCCAGCCTCATTCCCTGGAGAATTCATTCATTACCCCCCAGATCCTTTCTTTCCTCCTCAGAGAAGTAACCCCTGTCCCATGGACTATTGCTGCAGAATTAACTGCCCCAAGCATAGTGGTATGTATTACCAATCATTTTATTACTCCATGGATTCTCCAAGTCAGAAATGTTTAAAGACACATGGAGTAGGTGCATCTGCTCCACACACATCTAGGCTCTTGGCTGGAAAGATTCATGCTGGAGCTGACTTGAAGGTTGGGAGTGGGAGCCATCTTAGAGCCTGTCTGGTAGGGGATGCAGGCTGTAGGCTGGGACCTCAGCAGTGGATGCCAAGGTAACAACCACACATGGCCTGTCCATGTGGCTGTATGGGCTTCCTCACATCATGGTGGCTGGGTCCCAAGAATGAGCCTTTCAAAACAACCAAGACTTGAAAGTGACATTCCATCGTTTTCACTATAGTCACAACCCACTCGTTTCATTCTGGGTCTCAAGACACAGCTGTCTTGAGGACACTGATACCATGAAGAAGAATAAGGCACTCTTATCTTCTTCCCCTTTCTTACAACACCCATCCCCAGAGGATTCTGGAACTTATTCCAAGGGAACCATGCTAGACGATTGAGTATCACTAGCACTCCCAGAACTGGTTCCAAAATTATCCACACATCGAACACATCAACACAGTCCCACCAGATTGTTCTCCTTCCCCACCTTCAGTACCAAGTCTCAGGAGGACAAGGTGACCTTTTTTATCAACCAAGAGGTCTTATTAGTCCAAGGGCTAATTATCAGCTTCAAAATGTTCATCAAGACAAAAGCAAACAAACAAACAAAAACTCTAGTAGCCCTCTGATATATACCAGATATATATGTGTTGACTAAAGCCCAGGCCTACACACTAGAAATTAAGTGAGAAGAGAACATCTCTGAGAATGTGGCAACATAAAACCCTAGAGATGACTTTCGTATATATCACCCTGAAATCCCAAATTGGAACATAAGTTGTTTGACATATACAAGTAGGTCACATTTTAAGAAAACCTATTATAGTTGGCAATAATCCAAAATTTTAACAACAATTTTTAAAAATGCAGGAATGACTTCCTCACTATCAAAAAGGATGCTTTTATTAAAGGAACTTCCTTGAAGGATTTAAATGTTAGGTTATAGATTGGCAACAGCTAAGAGGCAGGAAAAATATAAGACTAAGGATTGGGCTCACAGCCAATCAAGGGCAAATCAAGACAAACATCTGAAGCTAAACATCCAGCACTATGGAAGTGGAATTTTCTTTACACATGTACACATACACTTTTTTTTAAAAGTGACAAGGTCTCACTCTGTTGCCCAGGATAGAATGCAGTGGCATGATTATAGCTCACTGCAGCCTCGAACTCCTGGACTCAAGGGATTGTCTCGCGTCAGCCTCTTGAGTAACTGGGATTACAGCCATGCACCACCTCGCCTGGCTTATTGTTTTTAATTTGTAGCAACGAGGTCTCACTATGTTGCCCAGACTGCTCTTGACTCCTGGCCTCAAGTGATCCTTCCACCTCGGCCTCCCAAAGTGCTGGGATTATAAGAGTGAGCCACCACGCCAGGCCTACATGCATATACACTTTAAATAAATGACAAGCCAACAGTCAAGTCATTGCATTAAGTCAAGCATCCCTATGATATGGAGCAGGGACTGCATTCCAAGATTGCAGAGTAACATGAACAAATGCATAGAAACAACAGAATAAGAATGGCATGTTTATGAGCTGTGGAGGAGGTGAACGTGCCTGAAGAAGAGAGGGTGTGTCAAGAAGCAAAAGAGAATAAAGTTGTCCAGGTAGGTTGGGGTCATTTTAGCAGGCCAAGTTTTTTTCTTCCAAGAAGGGTATGATCAGAGAGTTTTCAGAAAGTTAATCTGGTAGGGACATCTTAGAACAGTTTGCAGGCAGAGACAGCAGCTAGGGGGCTGTCACAGCCATAAAATTGTGAGCGAAGGCAGGAAGAGGTGCTGGTCTATCTCCACGTGAAAGACATTTCTGATAGGGTGTGGTGGCTCACAGCTGTAATCCTAGCACTTTGAGAGACCAAGGCAGGAGGATCAGGATCATCTGAGGCCAGAAGTTTGAGACCAGATTAGCCAATATGGCAAGACCTCATCTCTATAAAAAATTTTAAAATTAGCCAGGTATAGTCATGCTCCTGTAGTCCCAGGTACTAGGAAGGCTGAGACAGGAGGATTGCCTGAGCTGAGGAAGTCGAGGCTACAGTGGGCCATGATCATGCCACTGCACTTCAGCTGGGGTGACAGAGTGAGAGTTCATCTCTAAAAAAAAAAAAAAGAAAACAGAAAAAAGAAGTTTCTAAAGGAAAATGGCACATGGTATTCATCAGGGCGTGCTAATTGTATTGCAAGTCTTCCATCTTTGGAACAGTGGTACTTCTAAACTATTTCTCAAGAATCATTTCGTGTTGGATCTTAAGTCCCCCTTTAACAGTTTTTCCAGTTTCTAAAAGTCCATGTTCTTAGGGGAGGGAGCCAAGTGAGTAGCCAAGGTTGTTCAAGGCATAGCTGAGCAATTAATAGGGACTAGTAATTTTTTAAGAGACCATATGCATCCTTAAACGTCCAAGAGCCGGGTTATCTTTCAAACTTGGACCCTGAGGAGGTTATATTCTAATGACACACACCAAATAAAGTCCCCATACCTCTTTGGGAACTACCTTCAAAGCGAGCAATATATCCCTTTGTAACTCAGTCATATCTTACTTTAACAACATAATTGATTTTTTAAAAGAAATAGCCACAGGCTAATTATGGTGGAAAAAAAGATGATCAAGCTGGGTATATGACTCTTTGGGTTAAAACAAACAAATAAACAGAACAGGTGATACTTCAAAGAAATGTATTGCGCTAAAAGGAATGAGTGTTTTCTTATCTTTTTCATCTGCTATATCTGTAGTGATATTTTATTGTTCATATTACTTATTTGTGTCTTTTCTCACTTCATCTTGACCAATACTGCCAGTTTGTCTTCCTTTTATGTCTTTTCAAAGATGTAACTTGGAGGTACAGGAGACAAAAAAAAAAAATGATAGAACAACAGCAACAACAATGCAATTGATCTTCTTGTGCAATTGTAGACTGGCTGAGAAGGAAATTTCCAAAGATAAATTGTAAAAAAAAAGGTTTTGATAGCTCAATTTGGCTAGTATTAAGAAAAGTCTCTGCTAATCAACAGAACTGGGATGCCGGTAAAAATTAACAAGACAGTCACTGCCCTCAAAGAACCCACAAGCTAGTGAATGACCTCTCCTGTGGACTATGAGATAGCATTTATTTGTCTAATTCATATTTTTCATTTTCTCCTATTGTGCCAGAGACATTAAATTCTCACTTACTAGCCATGTGCTCTCCTACCTTTCCCAGATTCCCTTGTAGTTAGATTGGAGCCATGTGACTAGTTCTGGCCAATGGGATATGGGAGGAAGTGATGAATGACACTTCCAGACCTAGTGACATCAGCCCATGTGGCCCTTCAGTTTTCTCTTTCCACTGCAGTGATCAAGGAAGTTATACAATGGCATGATGTAGCTGCAAGATAGGGACAACCAAGACCCTGAGTCACCACCTGGAGGAGAAATGCCCTGAAGACTCACATGAATCACACTGGTATGGTGTCAGGTGAGGAAAATAAATCTTGGTCGGGTTAGACCACTAAGTTTTGGGGTTTTACTTGTTAGCACAACTGGGCCCATCCTATCCTGACATTCTTGCCTAAAATTCTGATATAACCACACAGAGGATGACAATCATTCATCTAGGTGTCAACATGGTGTAGTGGAGAGATTGGGACCTTTAGAGTGTCACCAATCTGGATGAAGTTAAGACAGGCTTAAAGGCAGCTCATCAGAGTTATTTACAGTTAACAAATCTCAGAAGAGACTAATCCTCTTCCTCCTGAGACTTACTGGTCTCACTGCTCCCTGTTCCTGGAGACAGGGAAAGAGAATAGATGGCCTCTCTTGGCATTTCCCGGTGGAAATTTGACCACCAACTACCTGAGATTTTGTGCAATAGAAGAAGTGTACCCCTCCATCCCATATGCTCTATCACACCCAGAAAGGACTTCCAAGAACATTAATTTTCTTCCTTTAAAATTATGTATTCCTTTAAAAACAAAATATATGAATATTATCTTCTTGTTATGCATATGTATGAGTATATATTTTTAATCAAAACAAAGAGTTAATGGGAAGTCTCTTCCCGCAGATTGTGCTCTACTCACCTAGAGTAACCACATTGGCTCACCTTTTTGCATCCTTCCAGGCTGTTGTACGCATTTACATTCATATAAAGGTACATAGTTTTGCTTTGTCTTCAGTTTACTCTTGGTCTTGAGACATGAATGGGCCAAATAACAGGTATTGTTTGTTCTGCCCTGTTCCTCTTTGACTTTTTTCTTTTTGACTTTTCATTTTTGACTTTTGTTATATTTCAGCACATGTTTGGTCAACTGAATGCCCTTTCATTGCTACTTAGTTCTTTACAGTATGGAGGTACCTCAATATACATAATCACTTCGCCATGGGAGGACACATAGGATGCTTTGAAGCTACAACGAACATGCTTGAAATGCCTCTTTGTGTACACAGTCAGCGTTTCTCTAGGACACATACCTGGAAAGGAACTCCCTGGGTCAAGGGTATGCGTATTTTTAGCGATAATAAACACTGCCAAATTGCTCACAAAAGAAGCCATACCAACTTATTTGCACCAACAGTAATGTAAGTTCTCACTTTTATTCTGATAATGAATGTGACATAAACTGAGGCATTTTATGTTAACAAACATGCAATATTGACTTACTATGGGGTCGCTTCATGCAACTGCCTGATTGCAGAGAAGGATGACCTTCTTCTACCTGCTGGTAGAATTCACTATGGTGCCCATTAGCTCGCAGGCCCTGGCCCCTCCCAGGCAAACATGTCTCAATATTGACAGAGAAGCTTTTTAGTTCCTTTAGTGGACAGTGACCTCTAGCTCCTGCGCATTGCATTTTTGAGAGTTACAATCTCCAGGCCAGACCACCCAGAACTGTTGTCATGAAACAGCAACAGGTACAATGGGACCGGGGGATACAAGGAGGCACTCACTTTGGAAATGAAAAAAAAAAAAAAACCTCAGTAACCAAGATAAATAAGACTGACTGCAATATTTTTAAAATTAATGCAAAAAAATCCATGATGAACAAAATATCAAAATTTCAAATACAGACAAGATTAGTATTACCAGTTTTTTTTCATGGCATTGGGCTTCCGTAGGATGCTGCACAGCCCAGAGCAATAGTCACCCATCATTTTAAGCAGATCTGAGAGAGTTTTAGACAGGCAAACAAACATGCACGCGCATGCATACACACACACACACACACACACACAGACTTCTTAAAAATCCCTGCCTGTGCGATCTTGGGAAAGTCATTGAATATGAGTTTGAGACTCCGTTTGATCACTTGTGAGTTCTCAAGGAGTAAAAGATATAAAGGATATATAATATAGTGAGTCTTCAATAAATATCTCCCAGCTCCTGTACTAGTACTAGTGCTATTATTAGGCACCAAGGCAACCCTGCTGGCTGCTAGTTCTACTCTGATACTTGAGCCTAGTTTGGCCTCTTATCTGGTAACCAAGTTGCCCCTTTAAAGACTCAAGATTGCTAATAGGAGGGAATGAACCTTTACTGGGCACTCTTTTTTTAAAACTATGTTGTAGGATGGATACTATCATGTATTATCTCAGTTAATGGGCACAGCAATCCCTTGAGATGCATAGATAAGAAAATTGAAGTGCAGAGAGGTTTAAGTGACTTGCCCACAGTCACAGAGCAAACCAGTGGCTGAGCTGGGCTTTGAATCCAGATCTCTCTTTATATAAATACATGGTCTAATGTTTACTTCCCTCTGGACAGTAGCAATAGGAGCAAGAGAAAAGAGCTTTCTTCTGAATGCAGACCCAAAGGGTAAATGCTCCCTCTAGTTCCAGAACAACTGTGCATCCAAATTAAGTGTAGCAAGTTTTGTTCTCCAATCCAGACCTACTGCCTTTGGGGAGGTGTTTGTCTCTCTTGCCTGGATCCCAGAACACCCGTGATTCCCTACCCTAAAACAGATGTCCACTGCCCCCAACTCTACCCACTGCCTCCCACCCTCCTCGCCCCATACCACTCACCCCACCCAGATGACACCCCCTCATTTCTCATGACATCAATGTAGACAGTGAAACAACACAGTTCCGTTCACCTTCACTCTGGCCTGCCCTGGATTCAGTCACCCCACTCTCTAGGCCTTTTCACCCAGGCTCTCCAGGCAGCCATAAGCACAAGAGAAGGCTGATGGTGGGTCGGGCTGTGCAGAATGAAGGTTTTCAGATGCATTCTTGGCTCCTGCACTTAGAACCTTTGGAGACCTCCAGAGGCTCAGCGGCCCCATGCTTCTCTCCACTCAGTCCAGAGGGTGAAGGCAGCCTGGCCACGCCAGACCAGGCCACCATGGCGACATGGTCCCCGGGTCGGTAGAGGAAGGAATGGGCAGGAGGAACTCCCCTCCCAGAGTCACAGCACAGTCAGATTCCATCCTTGGAATCTTCACCTTCCAAACGGTGTCTGTGTCTGTCGTTGCTGGGAAAGTCACGACTGGCTGTCTCCATGAACTCACAAATCACCTTGTTGTCATCACTTGGCGAGGGGAGACTGCAGTGGAGAGAGGCAGGAATCAATAACCTCATTTTCTGTCACTCGCCCCCTCCTCACTCCCCTCACCACCCGGGGCCAGGAGCCTCAGTTCACACAAAATGTCATTTGTCCGACCTGCCAGAAGATTTCAGCATTGATATGCCCTCTAGTGGATTTTTTAAAACGACAAAATGCACACACATGCAGAGGCACACCCACACCAAACAATGATCAATTAACTCTGGCTGTGCCCACAAAGCCCGATGCCAAAGTAATTTCATTCAGGGAAGCCTCTCACCACAGCCTGGGTGGTCACAGGACCGCAGAGTTGATCCAGCACAGCTTCCATGTCTTGACCAGCGGCCTGGAGTGTTTGTGGGACACCACTGCAGCACCTGGGTATAGTGGCCAATGCTGGGCGTGTGGACCCTCTCTGCTTCTCTCTCCTCAGCAACCTGTGCCTGGAAAGCCTGTGACACTCAAAACTTAGCTCCAGCATCCTCATTCTATCAGCACTTCTCCCAGCCACCCCCAGCCCTTTTTCTGGTATAAACGACTCTTCTCTGTGCCCTGTTCTCTTTCCTCCAATCCCAGGTCACCCAGCACTGTCTTTCTGGCTGAGCTCCTGTGTCTGTGGACGGTTCCTTATTATGACTTATCTCAGGGTCTCCCACCCTCTGCACCACTGACATTTTGGTACAGATCATTCTCTGTTGCGAGGGGGCAACCTGTTATTGTATGATGTTTAGCCACACCCCTGGCCTCTACTCATTAGATGCTAGCAGAACTCCTCCATGTGTGACAACCGGGAATGTCTCCAAATATCCCTCAGGGTCAGGGAGCAAAATCGCCCCCAACTGACACCCACTGGCCTGTCGGTAAAACGTCCTTGTGGGTCTGAGGAAGGATCTGAGGTGCAGGAAGCCCTCATTTCCATCTAGTGATTGGTGTCACTGGGGTTAGAAGGCCTTTCAGGCTTCAGAACGTCCTACAAATGTGCACTCTTCCTAAGAAAGTTCAAAGCCTCAGGCTGCTGCATCCCATCTAGCCACAGGATAAGACACAGCATGTAGGTATGAGGCTGTGAAAGGGCAGGGGCAGAAAGACGAATATAGGGAAGGGGAAATGAAAAGAAAAGCGGGCCAGGAGTCGTCAGTTGCTGAGTTCCATGAGCCACATCAGGGCCCAGCCTCTCGTATATTTCATCTCATCCTTGGCAGGTCCTCATCACAAACAAAAGCTTGGAGACCTGACTGTGTGCCAGGCACAATGCTAACACAGATTTCTCTGAGGGAGAAGTGTGCATCCTCATAGTACAGGCGAGGAATGTAAGGCTTGCAGAAGGCACTTGCCCAAGGAGCCACTGCCAAAGCCCTACCTGTCCTATGACTCTCCAAGATGTGTCACCAGGACATTAAATGCACTGAGGACAGACGTTTCCACAGGTATGAAGTCAGGTAAGTTCTTGGCCTAATTTCAGACTTTGCTTCAGGGATGACCCAGCTGGGGCAGTAAACTCAGGGTGGCCTAGATAATTATTTATCTCTTATCCAGTTTCCTCCACACAGATTCTGTCAGCCCCAGGAAAGCATCACCCCTGGTGGGCAAGGACTCCCTCACTTCTCTGGCATGTCCCCAGAAAGCCCAATTCAACTCTCCTTTAAGGAGCTTGACATAAAAGCCTGGAGGCCAAGGAGAATGCAGGAGGCCCTGTCCTCCCCACAGCTTGCTGCCTCCTTAGATGGGCCCTGCAGATAGCATCATAAAGAGAGCAAGACACCGAGCCAGGCTCCAAGGGACTTGTGTTGTCAGTCTGCTGAGTGGCTCTGGCCAAGTCATTCCCCTCTCTGGACTTCAGCTGCCCCACCACCCAACAAAAAGCCAGGCTCCACCCTCTGAACTCTCCCGGTGATGTGCAAAGTAAATGGTCACCCAGGGCAGCTTGTTATGTCATATGGGGATGGGGCGACAAAAGTGGGAGACAGTGCACGCACGCTCCCTTCCCTTTACATGCCCAGCCCTTCTCCACTTGTCCATTTCAATAAAAATCAATCACATCAGAGTTTCTGAGAGACCCTGCCCAGGAAGGAGGCCAGGATTGCCAACCCCAGCAGCTATTCCACTGCAGGTTGGCTTTGCATGTGAACTGTCTTCCTGTTGGAACCTTGGCCAAAGACAGGTGGGAACAGGAATGGCTGAGCAGCCCCAAGAGGATCGGTTGTCCCTCCCTCCAGCACGCTTACTCTGCATTTGAGAAACCACACACAGGGCATGATTTATCATCCAGCCCAGCTCCAACAAACACATACCAACTTCCAAAGAAGAGAAGAGAGACACGATTGAGAGGTTGCTAACCTTCCAAACTGCTGTCTTGGCTTCCCACCCACTGCCTCTACTTGTCCTGGGAAGATGAGCATCAGGAGGCATGGGGGTGGCCAAGGGAGGGAAGGAAAGTATGGGAGGGAACTTAATGTATCACAGGCAAGGGATGCAAAGGCAGCCCCAAGTGCTGAGCTTGCTGTTGGGGGGAGGGGCGGTTCTCTTTTCTCCTGTGCACACTTTGACAACCGGGCTGTCTGTCCTGGGTGAGCAGGATCAGGGAAGGCCCAAGTGGGAAGGCTATAAGGGAAGTCAAGGACACCACCTTTGTCCGTTCAGGCTGCTATAACAAAACACCAGACTTATCGATAACAGAAATGTATTTCTCACAGTTCTGGAGGCTGGGGAGTCCAAGATCAAGGCACTAGCATATTCAGTGCCCGGTGAAGGCCTATTCTTCATTGAGGGCATAAGAGGCAAGGTGTTCCTCTGGGGCCTTTTTTATAAGAACACTAATCCCATTACAAGGCCACTAATCTCATGAGGGTGGAGCCTTCATGACCTAATCATCTCCCAAAGTGCTACCTTCTAATACTCTCAACTTGGGGGTTAGGATTTCAACTTGTGAATTTGAGGGATACACAGACCTTCACACAATACAGATACTGCCATTGCTTTGCAGAGAGATGTGAGTATGATGTTCAGTCTCTCTATAGCTGGAGACAAAGCCTCCAGCGCACTGTATCTGTCTCACGACACCACCCACCCAGAGGAACCCAACTGGGTCGTGTCATGTCTGACCCTAGTTGATGAGTTCCGAACATGGACACTGGAGTCAGAATCACCTTAGCTTGAATCTAGGCTGATCTTGGGCAGGTTATTTAACCTCCCTCTGCCTCCGCCATAAGAATCCTACCACATGAGCTGTAGATAGAATTTGATGAGATGGTTCATGGAAAATGTAGGGCAGCCAGCACAAGGCTAAGACAGACCATTTGCTTCTGCCAGATAGACATCCCTTGAATAAAGAGATGGGGTGGGGGACTGAGGGGCCAGTGAGCTCCCTATATCACAGTGTAATATCCCAGAGGGAGAAAAATGAAACTTGTGGGAAATGAGGTAGGACTATTAAAAGGGGTACAATGTACCATTCTTTTGATGCTGTGTTGCTAAAATAACAAACCTCCACTCAAGGGAAAATAGGATATCAATGAGGAACGGTGAGATAATAAATGCCAGCCCATGATTGCACACAAGGTCAGAACATCTCAAGCCAACCTCACCTCCTCCCACCCATCATTTCTTTCTTTCTTTGTCTACACCCTGGCAAGACTCAGGTTTATTTAAATACACCCTGAGCTCTGAGATATGTGGAGATGATTCCTGAACCCAGTGTCCTAACCCTGCCAAGAAGGCAAACACAAGGCCCACTTCGTTCCTCAGCTCCCACTTCTCACACAGAGACCTAACCTAGGTTAGGACCACAATGAGACTTGCCGATAAAGGATGCAGGCTGTGACAAAGAAATAATTTAAGCTAACACTGAAACACACACACACACACATACACACACACACACAGAGCATTTGTACCACCTGACTTCCTGTTCCCAGCACTGCCATGGTCCCTGCCATCTGGACAGTAGGGAGGGAGAAATCCAGGAAAGGCTATTCCTGGCTGAGAGATTCTGAGAATCACCCTGTAAGGTGATCCTGGGGCTCCGCCCTTGGTGGCAGGAGAGGAGCCTTTTCAAGACAAAGCAAGATGGGGAGGGGGAGAATGATCAGCTCCATTTGGACAGCCCCTACTTGGGATGTGGGCTGTGGAGGCTGCCTGCGTGAGTGAGACTTGACTTTGCTGTCCAAGAACTCCCACTCCAGTGAGAAGTATCTCGAGTTAAGCTCTAGTGTCCTCTGCTGCAGAAAGAAAGAGGGGCAGTAATCTTTAGACTTCAAATAGAGCAAACAGACTCAGCTTGCTTTCTTTTCTTTCTTTCTTTCCTTTCTTTCTCTTTTCTTCCTTCCTTCCTTCCTCCCTCCCTCATTCCTTCCTTCCTGTCTTTCCTTCCCTTCCTTTGTTAATTCAAGGTCTCACTCTGTCACCCAGGCTAGAGTGCAGTGGCATGATCACAGCCCACTGCTGCCTTGACTTCCTGGGCTCAGGTGATCCTTCCGCCTCAGCCTCCAGAGTAGCTGTGACTATTCTGTGTGCCAACCTGCCCAGCTAATATTTTATTTTATTTTATGTTATTGTATTTTATTTTCTTTTATTTTGTTTTATTTGAGTTGGAGTCTCATTCTGTCACCCAGGCTGGAGTACAGTGGCACACACGCTCATGGCCACCCCAGAGTCAACCTGCTGGGCTCCAGCTATCCTTCTGTCTCAACCTTCCAATTAGCCGGAACTACAGGCACGCACTACCACGCCTGGCTAATTTTTTATTTATTGTAGAGACGAGGTCTTACCAAGTTGCCCAGGCTGGTCTCGAACCTGCAGGTTCAGGTAACCCACTTTCCTTGGCCTCCCAAAGTGCTGGGATTACAGGCTGAGCCACCGAGCCCGGCCTATTTTTATTTTTTGTAGGGACAAGATTTCTCTATGTTGTCCAAGCTGATCTCAAATTCCTGGGCTCAAGCAATCTTCCTGCCTCAGCCTCCCAAAGTGATGGGATTATGGGTGTGAGCCACTGTGCCCAGCCAACTCCCAATTTTCATCTGCGTATAACTATCTCTTGCTCCACATAATCCAGGTACACACAAGAATATATCTTGTATTAATTTAAAATTATTGTACTTTATTTTGATTCTTCAATTAAGAGCTCAAACACCCAATGCCTCAGTAACAGAGGTCCAGTATCTCTCTCTTGAGATCTCCCCCAAGCCCAATTTGTCCTAGAACACTAAGAATTTACTCAACACAGAGAGCCCAGTCTCCATCTAAACTTGTAACCCTAAAATTTGGCCAGTCCACCATTACTGTTAGTTCCCATGGTCCTATGGTGTGACTATTGAGAATGGGTTTGTAGTTACTGGGATGTCCTTGCAGGTCCAGATCCCTGCCCACACCCCTGTAATATACCAAGATAGTTCTTTGTAGTTCACACTTCTTCCTCAGCCAGTGTTGCCTAGAACCAGCCACTGTGTTGGGAGCACTGGATCAGAGATGCTTCTAGAAGTGCCAGCCACAAGTCTTGCTAGACCAGTCCTCCTAGGGAAGCTTGAAGCCATGTGGTAAACCAGGGTCCCAGGAAAGGTTCTTTGCTTCCTTAATTTTATTTTAAGGAGTGTGCCACCTCTCTTGTCCCTGGGAATTGGTAGGGACCACTTTACTTTGAACTAAGAAAAACAAAGGATTGAATGACTGTCATTTTTCCTCTCAAGAACATGAACCTTTGGGAAATGAATCCCTCTTCTCCCAGGAATCAGGTCTGCATACCAAGGAACCCCTGGTCTTACTACCCCCTTGTTCTAGAGCAGTGGGTGCACACTTGCTTGTATTTTTAAAGATGGATGGAAGGACTTTCAAGTGCCTGTCCTCTAAATAGTGATGAGTTGAGCCAAGGTGATTTGCAGTTTCTAGGAATAGACTTAAGGACAGGCTTACATAATTTCTAATGCCACTCTTCTGCTTTAACAAAATTTTACATCAGGGCTATATGATACTGCAATTCTCTATGCTCCTAATCCTGCAAACCACCCCCTTCCCAACTAACTTTCCCAGCCCTGCCCTTCCTCCAACCCAGTATCTTCAGATTGATTGATTTTAGAGACAGTGTCTCACTCTGTTGCCCAGGTTGGGCTCAAACTCCTGATCTCAAGTGATCCTCCCACCTCAACCTTCCAAAGCTCTGGGATGACAGGCATGAGCCACCACATCCAGCCTATTTATGTATTTATTTATTTTTCAAGGCCTTAAGACTGGGACTCCTGAGTCATAGTTACTCTCAGATGCATCCTTTTAAAACTAATTCAAATGCTACCTCCGCCATTGTCCTGGAAGAAGAAATTCCGACCCACCACAAACGCCCCTCTGCAACAATATTAGTTTGCTAGGATGCCCTGACAAAGTTCCACAAACTGGGTGGCTTAAATAACAGAAATGTATTTTCTCACACTTCTGGAGGGTAGAAGTCTGAGATCAAGGTGCCAGCAGGGTTGGTCTCTTCTGAGGCCTTTCTCCTTGGCTTGTAGTTGTCCTTAGCTTGTAGATGCCTGTCTTCAATGGTCTTCCCTCTATATTTGTCTGTGTCTTAATTTCCTCTTATAAGGACACCAGTCATATTGGACTAGGGTCCATTCATATGACCTCATTTCACCTTAACTGCCATTTTAAAGGCACTACCTCCAAATATAGTCACATTCTAAGGTTCTCTGGGCTGACTTTATCATATGTATTCAGGAAGGGGGAACACATTCAAACCATACAGTGGTTTGAGGACCATCCTGTTCTCAGCCCTGAATACATCAGCACAGTTCAGCAGGGCACAACAACGTCCCAGGTGTCACCAATTGAAGTACAGGAACGGACAAGGGAGAAAAGAAAGCACAATCTTGGGAGAGGCAGGATGGTGAAGAAAAGTGAAATAGGAAAAGTGATGAGCACAGAGCACCCTGCTTCTCACACTGGAGTGCCTATAGTCAAAGGTACATGTCAAAATGCCATGGAGTAATTAAAGCCACAAAATAAACAGGGCAAAATCAAGGGTCAACTTTACTTGACAATGCAATCTATCCATCCCTCACTAGAATGAAAATCCAGGAGGATTTGTGCCCAGCTTGTGGTAGGGACTCAGTCACTAATTGTTGAATGAATGAATGAATGCATCTTTGAGAGGCACATATCACCTTGTACCTCTACCATCTGGAAGATGCTTTCATGCAAGGCCCTTGTCTGTTACATCTAAGTATCCCTCACAAGTCCTCATACTGGTCCTTGGTTAGAGGAACTAGGAGAAGTTGTGTTTTTTAAAAATAAAGCCTGGGCTCAACTTCCTTTGCTAGTGACTTGCTATACTCCTCTGAGCCATTCACATTATCCCTCTAGGCCTCAGCTTCCCTTCTGTGAATCCTACGTAACAAGAAGCCTCACAAGATTATTCAGAAGTCAGGCTGAGATTGTTGTATGAATGTTTCTCATAAATTCTAAGGTGCTCTTACACACATCATTCCCAGGTATTTTGTAACAGTTACAGTGGCTGCATAATAAATGACCTCCTAAAACTTCGTGTCTTAAAACGTTGACATTTATTTTGCTCACAAACTTGTAATTGATCAGTACTTGATAAGAGTACATCATCTCTGCCCCACTCAGTGCCCACTGAGGCAGCTCCAAGGCTGGAAACTGGAAGTGTACAAAAGCCAACTCACAAGTCAGGAACTTGATGCTGGACATCAGGTAAGATCTTAGTGGGACCATCAGCCACAACACCCCCATGTGGTCTCTCCATGGGGACTGGGTTTCCTCCCAGCATGGAGACTGGATTCCAAGATGAAACCCACGGAGAGAGAGAGAGCCAAGAACAGCCATATTGCCTTTCCTGACCTGGCCTCGCAGCATCACCTCCACTGGAGTCTATTAACTAAGCAGATGCAAGGGCTTGAGAGTAGGGGACATGGATTCTGCCTTTGGATGGAAAGTGGCAAATTTCTGGAAGAATATGTGGGCCTAAAAATATTGCTCTGGCCATTTTTGGAGATGATGATTTGCGTTACTCAATACTCAATACATTTTTTTTAGACAAATGGACCTTTCCTTACTGACTTTCAGCATTATCTAAGTCTCCTTTTACAAGGCTCCCTTGGCTCAAATTTATACTGTAGATCTTCCCTAACTGTCTTCCTCATTCAAAATTTACCTCTCCCCATCCCGATTGATTATAGCCCTGCCTAATGCAAGAGAAGAGAGGAGATCATAGATTCATAGATATATCAATTCCTAATACAATACTAACTTAGCTAGAGATCTCCTCTTAGGTTGTAGAAAGGATACTCTTATACCATTAATAGATCCAGAAGGTCCACCTCTGGGAACCTCAGAGAAAGGAGTGGTCCAGACGGGGGAAGCAGGGTGAGTAATTTACAAGCCTATTACACCCTTCAGTCTTACAGCCCAGGTGGCCACCTGGCCCATGCAGAGGTGAAGTCCTTACCTCCTACCCCATCCATGCCCGCCTGCACTCTACCCCCTGCCACTTTCCTCTGCTTGACCTTTGATGATGGGTAATCCTCCAGGCTTAGAAGGGAAACAGCTAAAGATGGACCTGGCATCCTTAACCCAACTCCTTCACCCTGCCGTGGTTCCAGAGACTGGTAGGGGACCCTGGGCCATCTGTGCATTCCCCAAAGACCACTTAATGGTCAAATACTCAATAAGTCATCTAGTCCACCATAGAAGCCATCCAAAAAACTTGAACCTTTTCATCTCAAACCATGTTGTTTTCCACACATTCCTTCTGATTCATCTGCATTTGTTCTCTGACTCATTAGGTCTGTGTGGCCTTAATTACATCCTGCAATGATGGTGAAATGTCAGCCTCTTCATTCTTTTATTAGGTTCCTCTGGTCAGGAGGTTCCAGTTTACACCACAGAGCCCAAGGGGCCACCACTGGGAAAGTCCACTCCCTGTTATCTCACTTTCTGTCATACACACACACACACACACACACACACACACACGAACACACTCCCTCACATGCATACACTTGTGCATACACTCACATGCTCCCTTTGTTGACTTTTCATTGCCTTGAGACAAAGTCCAAACTCCTTCTCCTGACTTATAAAGGGCACTGAGGTCTGTCCCAGCCTGTCTCCAGCGTCATTTCTTGCCACTGTTCCTTGCATATTAAGACAAGCTGAACTTCTTTTGTTTCCTCAAATGACCTCTGTTCTCTCTCACCTTGTTCATACTCCTCGCTCCACCCAGAACATTCTTCCCCTTTCTCCTCAACCTTCAGCTTTCAGTTTAGAAGACTTTCCAGGAGAGCCCACTTCAACACTTAGATGACATTAGTTATCTCTGCCTTATGTTCTCTTCCTGCTCTGCACTTCCCACTTGTAACTCTTGATTAATAACTGTCTGTCATCTTCCCTCATCCTCACCACTGACACCACTTGATAAGGACAGAACTGTTCTGTGCTGCCCTGCTCATCACAGCATCCCCAGAGAACAGCCTCAAACATGGTGCAGAGTGTGTTGGATAAATGAGGTTGGAGAAGGCATGTCACTCCTGACCAGAATCAGTGACTGTCTTAGTCTGTTTGTGCTGCTATGGCAAAAAAACCTGAGACTGGACAATTTAAGAACATCAATTTATTTCTCACAGTTCTGGAGGCTGGGAAGTCTAAGTTCAAGGCACCAGCAGGTTTGGTGTCTGGCAGGGGCCCAGTCTCCACTTCCAAGATGGCACATTTAACATTTCATCTCTCATAGGGGAGGAACACTGTTTCTGCACATGACAGAAGAGGGGACGAGCAAAAAGAATTTGTCCCTTTGTAAGGAGCCCCCTTCCAAGACTACGAACTCATTCCTTTGGTAGTGGCATCAATCCATTCATGAGGACAGAGCACTCAAGAATTAATCATCTCTCATTAGGCTTCACCTCTCAGCACTGCTGCACTGGGGATTAAGTTTCCAGCACATGCTTTTTGGGGGGCACATTCAAACCATAGCTGAGACTTCTTTCCTCAGCCCTAGACACCATCAGCACAGTTCAGTAATGCCCAACAAAATCCTAGATACTATCAATCAAAGTGCAGGAATGAACAGAGTTGAGAAGAGAAAGAGCACGCTGGGGAGAAGCCAGATGGTGAAGGAGGAAAGTGAAACAGAAAAAAAGGATGTGCACAGGGAACCCTGCTTCTCACACCGGAGTATGTGTGGCCCAAGGTACATGCCAATATGCCCAGGAGTAGTTAAAGTCTTAGAATAAACAGGGCACAACTCAGAGGGTCGATTTTACTTAGCAATAAGTCATTTAAAATTATTTTCAGATTAAAAGAGATTCATTATGAAGCAAAATGAAAAACATATGTTAATTTTTAAGGAAACAAATAAGACTTCAAAGGCATTTCATGTGTTTGTGGTAAGATCTTTGCCCTATCCCTCACCTTTCTCCAGGGATAGTCTATGCTTCAAGCTCTTGCCTCCAGGTTCTTTGATTTCTAAGAGCCTAAGAAGCCATGTGATGAGGCTTGGGCTTTCTCACATCATGGAGACTGAATTTCAAGATGGAGCATGCAAAGAGACAGCCAGAGAAAGCCATATTGCCTTTTATGACCTGGCCTCACCGTATCACTTCTAGTGTATCCTATTAATCCCTAAGTCCTTTCTCAAGGTCCCTTGAGGGTCATATATTTCCAAAAGATAGAATTGGGAGAAACTATTTTACTTTCAGATGTTCTGTTATGCTCCTTGAAGGCCCTAAGGCCTCAGTGTACCCATATGAAGACTAGGCATAATGTCAATTTTTTTGTGAAGAGGGCATGCCAAGCCTCAACTTTGCCAGGAAGCAAGTAGCTAACATGCATGTGTCCTGGGTGCCGAGCATACAATACAGATTATCTCCTTTAACACTCAGTGGTAGCTTCATGGTTCTTGTCATTTTCTATATGAGATACACCAAGGTCTAGAGAAATGACTGACCAAGTGGTGACACAGTGATTCAGTCCCAGAAAATGGCCCAACACCTGTACTTTCTGCCTTCAAACTCTGCTGCCTGAGAATTGCAGAGACACTTGTTAGGACTACTCCCTATACGTCATTTCTTGGGGTTTTCACCCTCACACCTTTAGCAACTCATCCCGTCCTGGAGCAACTCAGAGGAGCTGCCAGAAAATCTGATCTTTTTCTCCAAAACTCTGAAAGGGGAAAAATAAGACAGTTGTACAAATCTTTGACTCAGTAGGTGAGCAGATATATGCACCTTTCCCTTTTCCCATGAGTCACTGTATATCACAATTACATTCAAAAATCATACGTCCCAGGTGACAAAGGAAAAGGGGAAATTCCTCCTCCCTCTTGAAGTAGAATCATGGGGGTACTTCAGGCTGCATTAAGAGCAGAAACTGTATTCTTTCTCTGCTGCTGGAGACAGATAACTCTAACCTCTAACCCTCTCCTTCCTCCTCCTCCTCCTCCTCCTCCTCCTCCTCCTCTTCTTCTTCTTCTTCTTCTTCTTCTCCTGTCTCTCCTCTCTCTCTCTCTCTTTTCTTTCTCCCTCTCTCATCATTACAGCATCTCCCCTCTCTGCTTACAACTGGAATACCAGAGGTCTAGACCAGGGCTTCTCAACCTTAGCCACTATTGACATTAAAAGCGGACAATTCAACCAGGCTTGGTGGCTCAGTCTGTAATCCTGCGCCTTGGGAGGCTGAGGTGAGTGGATTGCCTGAGCCCGCGGGTTCAAGACCCGCCTGGGCAGGCGAAACCTCATCTCTACAATAAATCAAAAAAATTAGCTGGGCGTGGTAGCGCACGCCTGTAGTTCCAGCTACTTGGAAGGCTGAGGCGGAAGGATCGCCGGAGCCCAGCAGGTCGAGGCTGCGGTGGCCGGAAGCGGCCACTGCACTCCAGTCTGGGCGACGGAGTGAGACACCAACTCAAAAAAAAAATTGCTTGAATCAAGGGAGGGGTGATGATCACCTTCTCTCCACCCCAGCCCACCTACCCCACATCCCACATAATGCTGTCATTCTCTCTCCTGTCTCCCAAAGCCCACGGCAGACGTCACCAATTGATCATAGCACACTAGTTGAGCTCAGATATTTCTCAGCACTAATCAGGGTTGACACAGAGAATGCTTATTTGTCATGGTGGGATTAAGCTATCCACGGACAGTTGTACAACCTAATATGATAATAAATGAGATTGTTATAAAAGTTCCTTTGTAATGTATAGGTCCTTATTCAACTGTTAGTTCACATATCAGAAGAGCAATATATTCCTGAAGACTCTGAGAGACTGGGACATAGGACAGGAAGTTTGATTGGAAGGTGGGAGAAATCTGAAGGGAAACAAAATAGGTTGAAAGCACATAGAGGTTACTAAAGAGACTTCAGCCAGGTGTGGTGGCTTACCCCTGTAATCCCAGCACTTTGCGAAGCCGAAGCAAGAGGACTGCTTGAGCCCAGGAGTTCAAGACCAGCCTTTGCAAACTAGCGAGCGAGACCTCACCTCCTCAAAAAATAAAAATAATTAGTTGGATTACATGTCTGTAGTCCCAGCTACTCAGAAGGCTAAGGTGGAAGGATCATCTGAGCTCAGGAATTCAAGGCTGCAGCGAGCTTGATCATGCCATGGCACACCAGCCAGGGCAAGAGTGAGACCCCTAACTCAAAAATAAAGTAAAATAGAATAAAATAAAAAACAATAAAGAGACTTCAAATTGTTGAAGGGGGCTCAGCCTTCTTGCTTCCTCCAGAGGAACTCTGAAGCCAAGTCACTGCTTTGCAACAGGGAAGGTCAGACATGGATAAATGATGGAAGAAAGGAAGACTGACCACAACATGGGAAGGTCTCGGGGGCTAGCTGATCAACAGTTTCTGTGTAACTTCAGGCAGTTGTCTGTCTGTACTTCAGTTTCCCCTGTTGAAATTATTCCTTTTAAACCATCCAGTAGGGAAAACTCACTGTATAAAAGTAGAAAGTCTGAATGTATAAGTGACAGGGAGACAAGCTCTGCCCAGAAGTCTGAGCCTCCTCCCACGGTAGCAGGGGCAGGGTAACCTTCCACAGAAGAGGTACCGCAGGGACTGAGTTGACCATTTTGCCATCACTCAGTCCATGCTGTAGGCCCCTGCTTTCTAGGACCACTGAAGCCATATCTACAGGGGTTGCAGCAGCATCTCCTTCTGCCCAGGTTGGAGATTTCAGAACAGGCTGTGAATTGGGAGAGTGGAGAAGGAGAGCTGCTCCAAACCCTGGGTCTTAGTAGGCAAAGAATTTCACTCAGCAAACAGCGTAGTTACTGCCCTTGGCAGGGCATCTTCATTTTGAGATAGGCATGAAATGGTAATGGCCAAACCCCCACCCCACCCCCACCACCTCCAGGCCTAGCACCGCAGTGGGGGAAAGATGGGTAGAGGTGGGGGAAGAAGTGTGCAAAGAGAAGGCCTGGATGGGTGGGAGTCCCAAAAGGACCTAAGCAGCAGGCGACCCCCAGGAGTGGGCCTCAGGCCCAGCAGCTCTCCCATCCTCAAGGTGAGTCCAGAGGCCATCCCAGGGCAGTTTGTCCTTTGGGTACCAGTCTAGCCTCCTGAGTCCTGAGGTGCTGGCTTAGCGCCCCATGGGGGACTGTCCTCCATCATGGCACAAAGCCAGGGGGCTAACAGCAGTCTGCAGGACAGGTGGCAGGACCACAGCAGGGAGATGGCTGATGCCAGTTCTTCATCATGCTATATGAGGCCAGGTCTGTGGCTAGAAGACCCTGAGCTGGATATGTCCTGAGAGTCTGAGAGTATCCAGGGGCTGAATCTTCATCCTCAGCCCGGCGTGGCCTTCTGCCCTGCTCCCAGAGCCCTGTCCATTCCTTCAGCCCCAGCGCATCCGCCACATGTCCAGAGCTTTTGCCTCTCTACATGGAGCACAGTCATGTCCCCACAAGCCAAAGAGGACAGGGAAGCTGGCAAGAAAGAACAGCAGTTAGGGCAGGGGCAACACTGGGGTAAAGAGTATCTACTATAGGCTGGTATTTTATGCCAGGGCTTCCTAGGCTTTCCCACAAACGTAGAAAACAACATTTGTACACACACTATGATCAGTGGAATCTCCTTCCTTCCAGCCCCCTGAGGCCTGCAGGATCAGTGTGCAACAATCCTTAGCACAAGAGACCTGTCTTACACCCGTCTCTCAACTAACCCTTGCTGCAGTGTGGGAAGGAGTTAACTGGTGGATCAAAGGGGGGTATGGCACTAGATGGGGTGCCCAGGCGCACTGGGACTCTCTATTTGTTGAAACGGGAGAACATGCCTGCAGGCGAGTGAGGTAGTGTGGGAGGCAGTGGGGAGGGGGTAGGGAGGGGAAGGTATAGGTTTCCATTGGGAAAATTAAGACTAGAGTGGTATAAGTCCCTCCTCAACCCTGCTCCCAGTTCCCATGGGGAGGGAGTGGCATCTGGGAAAGAGGGCACAGGGCTGAGAGCCAGGGCTTCTAGGTTCTATTCCTGGTTCCTCCCCGGGCCTTCCTGACCACAAATCCACTCCCTATCCCTTGCCCTACTGCTCATGGAGGCTTAAGACATCACAAATAACAACTCATGACCCCATCCTACACCCACCCACCCTGCCCCAGTGCCCACCCCCTCCTCCAGCTCCTCATCCTCTGGCCCAGCTGGGCCTTGATGGGCACTCATCGGCAGGTGGACATCCAGTCCACCCCCTTGGCATCAGTGGCCTGGCCTTTGGCCTTGTTTTCTCATCCTCCAACTCCCCTGTTCTCCCAACAGCTCAGCTCTAGGGCCCAAAATCCACTGTCAAGAACGGCAAGCTGGAGCCCTCAGGCCCTGTCCAGTCAAGCCCTCCCACTAAGACTCCATTTTGGGAGTTGGGATCCCTTAACTCTGCACCCAAGCCTTGATGACTCCTTTTCTAATTGAGGAATATACTGTCTTTCTGCACCAATTCAATGCTCAAACTCTATGATGAGCGTTCATCCTAAAGAAAGGATCAGTCTCCATGTTCATCCCCACCCCTAGTGTCTCCCCTGCCCCCCACTTCCTCTGTTCCCCCCAGCGCCCTACCCCCTGTGTCCTTCCTCCAGAAAGCCACCGTACAGGAGCCTGCCCTGGGTGAAGGTAGAGGCCTAGCAGCCTGGGGGAATGTGCAGTCCAGCTGCCCTCCACCTGAGTCAGGGCTGAACCAACCTGTGAGAAGGCCCATCACGCCCTGGGGTCCCCCTCCCAGGGCTTCTCTCTTCCTTTCAGACACCTGGGTCATATGCAGGACCTTCCTGCTTGGCACCCCAGGGGAAAGTCCAGCTCTGCTTGGTTGACAACTGGCCCAGGCCTGCCATCCTCAGACTCCTGGGCTCCTACTCTGTTGGGCCCTGGAAACTTTCCTAGGATAGTCCAGTTGTGAAGTTCAACACTGGAGGGGAAAGAGGAGAAGGGAGGGAAGGAAAGTAAGAGGGCTCAATTCCCCTCGGACTTACCTGGCATGACTTCTGGGACTCGCAGTACTCGGGAGCTAGAAGGTAAGACGATGCGGCCAGTGGTTTAGGACACAAGGGTGCTGGTCCCAAGGCCCTGCCGGGCCCGCACTGTCTGGATGGCCTGCTGGTTCTTGAACTTGACCAGGCCTAGGGTGATCTGGGCGTTCCACCCGGGATCTTCGAGCGGGCAGCGGAAGTCGATCTCGCCGCCGCCCTCGGTCACCAGAGTGAAGTAGATGTGGCGCCCGGTGCTCTCCACGCACTCCACGGCCTTGATGCGGGCGAAGCTGAGCTCCTTGGGCCGGCCGCCGGTGCCCTTGGCCTCGAAGAGCTGCAGCCCGCGCTCAGTGAGCACGCAGCGCTTCCGCTTCCACAGCTGCAGCAGCCCGCCGCTGCGCTTCTCCAGCACGCCCTCCTTGAGCACCGTCGCCGTCGCCGCCGCCGTCATGGGCGCCCCCAGGTTCCAAGAGAGCTGCAGGCTGCGGCGGGCGCGGCGCCCCTCCTGAATCTGCAGCGCGGGTCTCCGGCGCCCGGGGCCGGCGGGCTGCGCGCCCTGCCCACCTGCGCCCTGGCTGCGCCGTGCGCCCGCGCCGCGGTCCCCGGATTCCGCTGCCTGGGCGGTGCGCCGCCGTGCCCCCTGCCCGCTTGGCGCCCGCCGCCTCGTTAGAGCCGGCACCGGCTCCTCCGCACGGTTCGAGCCGCCGGCTCCGCCTCTGCCCGGTGCCCCAGCGCCTCCCCGGCCCGCGATCTCTGCCGCCTGCTCGCTCGATCCCCTGGGCTCAGTCTGCGCGCTGGGCGGCACTCGCGGGATGTGCCCTTACATGTTCCGCCGCTCGCCTCCTGCGCCGCCCGCCGCGCATTCCTGTCCCGCCGGCCCTCCCCTCCGCGCCGCGCACCCGCTCTGGCAGGGCCCCCGGGGGCGGGGCCGCGGCGGGGGCTCCGTCACACTCTGGAGGCGAGAGCGCCGAGCGGGGAGGGCTGGTACCGAGACCCGGGCGGGGGTGGGGGGAGGGGGCTGGGGGGAGCTGCTTACCCAACAGCCCAAGGCTTCTGGCCTGCCGCCTGCCGCTTCTTGGAAGCACAGCTCCCCCCGGGCCTTGAATAAGGGTGGGCAGTGGTAGGGGAAGGAAAGGGGAGGGCGCGTCTCCTAGGCGAGCAGGGGCGCTGCTCGCAAAGGGGATGGCCTTGCTTGGCGGTCATGCAGTGGCACCCATTCCGTGGTGGGCGTCAGACAGCTGCTGGCTGCTTCCCAGGCCGCGGGAGTCCTGGTCTCCCAGCCTCTGCACTGTGCCTACGTCGGGTTCCAGCTCCATTGGCAGATTTGTCTGTGCAAAGCCCCAGACAGGCGGTTCACAGCTGTCTGCTTGGACTACCCACCCACTCCTACTCCCACCCTCATCCGCCGAGCGGGGAGACCTGTAGAAATCAGCCAACGCCAACACGGGAGAGCCAAGCCATGAGGCCACTCATGACCTCCCGGCAGTAGGGGAGGAGGGACCCCCACAGTGACCTGGGGTGCCACTGTCTGCAGTCCCCTCCACGCACACACTTGAGAGGGCCCGACGCTCAACCCAGGTGGACCAACGGCATAGCCAGTCCCAGGTGACAGCTCACGCACGTCCCATCCCCTCCGCAGAGTCTAGCTCCCCTCGCTCTCCTCCCAGAATGGATTTTCTAACCCCTCACACACACACACACACACACACACACACACACACACACACCCTCCCCCACCGTACTGAGCTGAAGAACAATAGAGAGGAAAAAGTGTCAGTCCCTTTTCTTTCTAGAGTATTGTTTAAAGATAAGAACTCTGCAGAGTCGGGTTCCCCCTCAGTTCTTCCCCCTTGATTGCTGTGTCTTGCCTACCTGGAGCAACTTTATTATCCGCCTTCAATTTCCTCATCTGTCAAAAAAAGATTATTAATTTATTCTCATCTCATGGGGTTATCATGGTGAATAAGTTAGATAACATTTGTGAAAGGCCCAAGCCAGGACCTGGCAACTCTGAGTCTCAATACACGATTTTCCTCTTCCTCCCCACTTTTATTTCCTTTAGAGAAGGATGGGACGCTGAGATTAGCCAGGCACCGGAAGATGGCTCTCGTAGGTCAATATTCTGCCCTGTCCTGTGGTCAGTTTCTCCAGACCTGCAGTTTCTTAAGGGTCTATTCATCCACATGTTAATAATAGATTATTACGGGAATAATGATACATAATAAAGACAGGAATAAGACCGCTTTGTACTTACACCCTGTGTTTCCATCCTCCTGCCCAATGAGCAGAGCCTAATAGGCACAGGGAGGGTCTAGTTGTGGAGACAGAGGTGCCCTCCCCAGCTGCTCCCAAATCAGGTGGTGGAGGAAGGGAACTGTCAATGTCTTATCCATAGTGTGCATGCATACACACACACACACACACACACACACACACACACACGATGGGACAGCTAACTCCTAGCTCCCAGAATGCCCCTCTAGTAGAGGAAGTAGACAGTGCCATAAGAGAAGAGAGGCAAACAAGATAGGGGTCTTCTAAGGCCCAGAGGGCAGCAGGGGAGGGAGCTTGAGGTGGCCTGCCTGAGAGACCCCCAAGGTCTCCTCCTGCCCCCCACCCTCCATAGGAGTCTCCAGCCTGGCACAGTCCTGCCAAGATTCAAAGTTCTCTCCCTGAGGAAACAGGGGCCTAGACCAAGTCTGCCCCTAATTCTATTTTTATCTCTGTCAGTTCCTCCAATCCCCCCACAGGGCCTGGGCCCAGACCCCTCCATGCTCTCTCCAGTTCCAGGTGAATTCACAATTGTACGGGCTTTTAAAGTTCACAGGGCCCTCTCACATATTTCAGAGTCTCATGACAGTATCTTTATTATTATTGTGTTCATTTTACTGGTGAGAAAAAAGAGACTCAGAGAGGTCAAATAACCAAAATGAGTCACACAGCTTTGTAAGAGACAAAGCTGGGATGAGAATATGTGATGGCTAACAAGGCCCAGGCTCTTTTAATAATACCAGCACTGCCTCCACTAAGCATCAGAATACACACAGTTTTCTTTAGAAATGACCCTGTTACCCACATTTTTCTCTTCAGTTTACTGAATGGAAGGGTGCCAGACTTTCAGACACAGAGGAAAGGGCAAAAAAAGCAACACTGAATAGCAAGAGTGAATGGGTCAAGAGGGACTCACAGGAGGAAATTTAGCAGGGCTTTCTCTACTGCTGGAAGAGTCTTCAACAACTAAATATCCAGTTCCCAACACTACCATTCTTCCTCGTGATCAGGGTAGGTTCTTGGAAACTGGCTTCTGTCCTCCAGTCTCATGAACTGGGAATAGGGGAGCTGACTCATGTTGAATTTTTCCCCAGAATTGGCATCTTGCCTGATAGCCCCATCTGGGAGCGGCTCAGGCCCAGGTTGAATTATTTGGGCCATCAGAAGGATCAAGAAACATTTAAGGGAGCAGGGTGTAGAAGAGGCTAGTGCTGGTGTTCCCTGACTGCTTGGATATCCCTACATCTCTCCTGGTCACAGGGGCTCTAGCTCTGCCTTCTTAGGGCACTCCTCTGAGGCAGTGCTGGACTCTGGAGATACTTATTGACTTGTTGACTCCACATAGGACTGGACAGACTATCCCCTGGTAGCAGCCCAGAGCTGCTTCCTCTCTCTGCCCACCCCAAAGGGAAAGCTGATCTACACTATCAGTCAGTTGGAGTCCAGCTGGAAGAGACTGGACTACAAAATGGTCCCAGGAAAGAGTGTGCTGTAAATGACTTAAGCTAAGCCTGAGCTGGAGGAGGGCCCCCTCTGGGTGGTTACCCAGGACGAGGAGGAAAGAAGAATGGGAACAAGGTGGAATAGAGGCAAGAATAGGGACCAGAGAGATGTAAAAGGTAACATAGCTTTTGTTTCCTACAGTATTTACTTAATCTTATCAATTCTGTTTAGTGGTCGTAACTTTTTAGACTCAAGCTAAAGAAAAAGCACTGAAGATAATTTGTTCACAAAATAGAATGTATATTAACATCATACAAATTTTAAAACTGAAAATGATGTCACTCCTTTGTCCAAAACCCTTATTTCACTTTGAGTGAAGCCACATCAGTGATGTAAGTCCTCCAAGACTTTCTAGCCTGATGTCCTGCCCTCTCCCCTCCCTCCTACGCCTTTAGCCAAATCCTCCCCATCCCTTGACCTTGGCCAACCCCCTTTCTCAGGGCCCTTGCACTGCTGTTCTCATCACCTGGCATGCTCTCCCCTAGATCACTGTGTGGTTCATTTCTTCATCTCACTGAGCTCTTTGTTCAGATAACACCTTCCCAGTGAGGTCTTCCCCCAACACCCTGTTTACAGCCACAACTTCCTCCCCATAGACATAGACCCACACACACACTGTATATCCTCCTGTTCGACTTTTCTCTATAGTACATGTTAGCATCTGCAGCTGTATATCTTTCGAATTTATAGTCTATCTCCACTACTTGTAGGCTCTATACCAGCAGGGAATTATATCGGTTTTCTTCACCTCCATGGTTCTAGGACCTAGAATATTGACAGGTACACAGTAGGAGCTCAATAAATAATTGTTGAATGAGTAAATGAAGTGGTACTATACCTGACAAAAATTGGGAGGTGGAAAAGGATCATGTGATAGCTTCTCCTTCTCTAATTATGGAAAATCAATAAATATTATCAAGAGTTAATGAACTAATAAAAAGAGGTCTAAGTATACTATTTAAAACAATAATGAGAACCACTGGATGGTTCTAGATTTTTAGGGTAGTGAGACTACTCTGTATGATACTGTAATGGTGGATATGTGACATTATGAATTTGTCAAAACTCACAGAACTGAACACCATTAAAAGTGAACTTAATATAAACTATGGATTTTAGCTAACAGTAAATGCATTAATATTGGCTTTTTTTTTTTTAGTTGGGTTCTCACTCTCGCCCATGCTAGAGTGCAGTGGCATGATCATGATGATCACCGCTCGCAGCAGCCTCGACCTGGGCTCAGGTGATCCTTCCACTTCAGCATCCCGAGTAGCTGGGCACCACCACACCTGGCTAATTTTTTTGATTTTTTGTAGAGAGGAGGTCTCGTTATGTTGCCTAGGCTCAAGCAATCTGCCTGTTTGGCCTCCTAAAGTGCTGAGATTACAGGCATCAGCCACCATGCCTGGCCTTGGCTCTTTAATTGTAAGACATATACCACACTAATGCAAGACATTAACAACTGTGATGTTACAATTACCATGGCTTCTGGCTCATAACCCCCATACCTTTGCTACAGTTAAAATGTTGGGGTGCTGTAGGCTCCAGAAGCAGGCTTCATGAAACAGAATCTCTATGACTTTCTCCTGTCCTTCCCTTCTACCTGCCTAAGCCACGACTCTAACCTGATTGTGGGTCAAAAGACCCTCATTCCAGAGAGGGTCCTGCACCATACCCTGCAGGAAGGAATGCTACAAAGAGAAGCTAAGAAAAGTCTGAACAGACAGGTCTTACTGGGCTTAGATCTTGCGCATTTTGTCCAATCACATTTCTATATGGTTGTCTATCATGGCTATTCAGTGAGGCCTCCATACAAACCCAAGAGGACGGGGATCAGAGAGCTTCCAGATAGCTGAACACGTGGAGGTTCCTGGAGGGTGGTGCACCCAGGGAGGCATGGAAGTTCCACGCCCCTTTCCCCATACCTTGTCCTGTGCATCTCTTCTTCTGTATCCTTTATGATATCCCTCTTAATAAACTGGTAAATTATGTGTTTCCCTGAGTTCTGTGAGCTGCTCCAGCAAATTAATTGAACCCAAAGAGGGGGCTGTGGAATTCCAATTTGAAACCAGTAGATCAGAAGTTCTAGAGGCCTGGACTTGTGTCTGGAGGCAGGGCAGTCTTGTGGGATTGAGCCCTCACCTTGTGGGATCTGACCTTGTCTCCAGGTAGAAATGTTGGAATTGAATTGGACACTGAGCTGATGTCTGCTGCTTGGTGGTGGGGAGAAATCCCACACATTTGATCACAGATGTCTTCTTCTGTGTTGATGACTGCTCTTGCAGTGAGAGCAGAGGAAAAACATGGTTTGAGAGAATTTTTCCGAAACAAAAACAGAAGAAACTGTGGGGTCAGGGGGAGGTATATGAGAACTCTGTACTATCTGCTCAATTTTTCTATAAATCTAAAACTGTTATAAAGATTGTCTATGAACTAAAAACCAAAAAATAAATGGTTAACAGTAGTTCCTCTGGGGAAGGCAGAGACTTATTTTTTCATGATTCATTCTATATTGCTTGATTTCTCTTCTTTTTTTTTTTTTGAGTTGGAGTCTCACTCTGTCACCCAAACTGGAGTGCAGTGGTCGCTCCCAGTCACCACAGCCTTGACCTGCTGGGCTCCAGCGATCCTTCTGCCTCAGTCTTCCAAGTAACTGGAACTACAGACGCACGCTACCACACCCAAAATTTTTTTGATTTATTGTAGAGATGAGGTCTCACCAAGTTGCCCAGGCGGGTCTCAAACCCGCGGGCTCAGGCAATCCACTCGCCTCAGCCTCCCAAAGTACTGGAATTACAGGCTGAGCCACCAAGCCCGGCCATTGCTGGATTTTTTAAAAACCAGGTACATGCATTGCTTCCCTGAAAAATCCAGTTAAATGCACAACACATAAATGTCCATGCAGTGGAGCAGTACAAAAATAATGAAACAAATCTACAGGTCTTAATAAGGAGAGATGTCCGAAATATGTTGTTTCACAGGGAAATATTTCAGTATAGTAAGTGTAATATGGTATAAAGCATGATCCCAAACGAACAGAAGTCCATTCCTGTTGTGTAGGTTCTATCCGGAAGGATTCACACCCATATGTGTCACCTGTGGAACCTCCAGTATGTAGATAGACAGTGTGAGGATGCTTGTCTCCTAATGAGCATGATCCAATACGGTTTGGATGCCATATTCACATATTATGCATATTTTTAAAAAATTTAACATACATATATTGCATGTTTTTAAAATCAAATTTCAAACACAGTTCTCTCCCTCATTCCCCAACCTTGAGAAACATAGAAAAGGGGCTGATTTCCCACTCCCCCATAGTATCCAGAGCACCTGTTCCATTGTCCCCTGGCAACATAGGCTGCCTGAATTTGACCTCCAGTCTGGGTGTGGTACAGGGTTGTGCTTCTCAGACTGTAATACGCAAAATGGAGATTTATAAATGTAAATTCTGAGTCAGTAAGTCTGGGATAGGATCTGGGATTCTGTACTTCTCAAAGCTTCCATGTAACACCCATGCTACTAATTCATAGAACATACTTTAAACAATTTTTTTTCAGAGACAGGGTGTCTCTCTGTCACTCAGGCTGAAGTGCAGTGGTGCAGTGCAGTGGTGTGATCATAGTTCACTGCAGCCTCAAATTCCTGGGCTCAAGACATCCTTCCATCTCACCCTCTCATACAGTGTGCATGACCACACTCGGCTAATTTTTTTTTTTTTTTTTGGTAGAGATGAAGTCTGGCTATATTGCCCAGGCTGGTCTCAAACTCCTGGCCTCAAGCAATCCCTCCTACCTTGTCCTCTCAAAGTGTTGGGATTACAGGTGTGAGACACCATGCTTGGCTTGGAACATACTTTAAGTAGCAAGGGTCTAGAGCAGTAATTCTCAAAATGGGGTCCCAGATCAGCAGCATCAGCATCACCTGGAAACTTGCTAGAAATGCAAATTCTAGGCTCCACCCCAGACCTACTGAGTCAGAAACTCTGGGTTTGGGGCCCGGCAATCTGTGTTTAACAAACCCTCCAGGGGATTTTGGTGCACACATGTGAGAACCACTGGTGTAGGGGAAGGAGCGTTCTGCCAGGGGACAGGGCACTTGTGTTATAGCCCCAGCTCAGTCACACCTTGGACAGTCACTTCCCCTCTCTGATATTAGTTTCCTCATCTGTAAAATGAAGGCTGTCTAGTGCTACAAGTGGGGACCCCCAAAAAATGGAATTGTCTTTTTGGAAAGTGGGTTCCTTGTAGTACAAGCTTCCTCTACTAGGTAAATGTTCTGAACCTATCAGCATCAGTGTAACAGCTAGTGTCGTTGTGAAAGACTGCATTCAGCTTCAGGGAATTTGGGGGGAGATTCTTTCAATGTGTTTTCCCATTTCATTATGGGTGATTTGCGAGAGCTCCTGCCCACACCGCACTAAGTGATCAGCAGTTTTTGACCAAAATCAGCATGACCCCTGTATCCCACCCTCCCTATTCACCTTTTCTTTCCCCAAGAGACTTGTTTTGTTTCCCTGCAGGAAAAAAGTCCTGAAAGGAAAATGTTTTGCCAAGTGGAAGAGGTGAAACAAAAACAGCAGAAGCAATAAAAGGCATCAAAATCGACGAGTTCAAAAATGGTTTTGAGCAATGAGAGGAAAAAGTGTCTTGATCGGTGTATTGCGTCATATGGAGAGTACTTTGAAGATGACTGAAGTTTAAACATGTATGAATAAATACACAATTTTTTATAAATAAATTCCGGGGTTTTTTGGGTCCCCCTATACATGCAAGAAAAGAAGAACACGTATACTCCCTTCTCAAGCTGTCCCATATTCCTGGATTCCGCAGGCCAGGCAGCTCCTCCTCACCTGGATGGGGCAGGAAAATGGGACTGTCCACAGTCCCGCTCCTCCCCACCCTGTTCCTCCTTCTGGGCTTCTGCACTCACCCTCCAATCCATGGATGTCTCCTTGCCCTCCTCTCCCTGGAAGCCTGGGGGCAGGGAGACCTATGCCCCAGCTGACCTCTCCCTTAGACTTCTCTTGACCTGCTCACACCCCTTTGATGTACAGCCCTTTGTTCTAGGCTTTGGGGTTTCCTGGGATCTCTGTTTTTCTAAAGGAAAACAGAAGAAAAAAATGACAAGGTTTCAAGTCTCTAATGACTTGGGTTTTATGGGCACCATTGCAACAGACCTCAAGTGGGCAGCAACCCTGCAGCCGACCCGCCCAGGCTTGCTCCTGGGCCTGGCTCTCTCGGTGAAAATCCCCTCCCACGCTCAGCCCTTTAATCACTTTCCAGCCCAATAACTTTCCTGATTCACCAGCGATCCTTTTGTCTTGAGAGTGCCCACCACCCCTCTCTGGTGGGGCTGAGTCTGGGCTTGAAGGCATTTGATCCCAGCTTGGGTCTGACGGAGATTGGACTTGTGGGCTCAGGGTTCAGGTTGGGGCCTGCAGAATTCTCCCTTTTCCCATGCCATCTTGGCATTCAGGTGCTCATGTTGTAGGAGCAAAGGGGCTGCCCTGGAATGACCCTCCTCCTTGGGGACACTGGGACATGGCAAGGACACCAGAAGGAGACTGATATGCAAGGAACCGGTGGCCTTCCGGTAATAGCTGTGCAACCTTTGACATAGCAATTGCTTTCTGTTTCACAGCTTCTCTTTTCTTTCAATAACATGCTTTAAATGCAAGTCATATTTGAATCTATTTTTGTTGGAAAAGGTTGAAAACATGACAGTATCTTTTTACCACATCTAGTCCCCACACCCCAGAGACAACAATCGCTTAGCTTGGGGTGGATCTTGCCAGACATTTGTTTTTACTTTTCACACATTTGCACCCAGAATGTTATAAAGGAGCATTCTCATTGGTAATGTGAGGGACTCAGTTGGAGGATTTATACATCTCCTTCCAGCTCTGCCATTTCCTGAATTTGTGGGTGGTTCTCCCCTCTTCTCCTAAAGAGCAGACATTTTCAGTATCTCCCTAAAATTACAGGGGGCAGGGGGAAGGTGCAGAGGAAAAAAATAGAAGGAAAGGTAGTAGTGTCAACAATAGTTTCTTCTAGGCAAGGGGATGATCCTGATTGCCTCTGACTTTCAGATGCTTCATAGCGAGAGCTATGAATACTATTATTGATGAATATTACTTTGATAATAGGGAAGTTCCTACACAGTGCCATTGTCAAGATCAAGCAGAGAAGGAGGCTGGGACTGGGGTCACTGAGAGATTAACAGATAGCTCAAAGCAGAGGGATGTGTGGAGGGAGTAAGGGAGGGGAGGGAGGCTCATGGCACATTCTTGGATGTCATCTATAGGGAAAGTCATGGAAAGGAACTTTAGAGTAAGTCCTAATGTGTATGAATTAAGTGTTCTGCTAGCCAGACCTTGGGCTGGCTCTAGGGACACAATTGAGAATCAGTGAATCAGAGTACTCTACTTAATGGGGGCTGGCAAAACAGGGGGATGGAGAGTTCACGATCTCAGGGAATCCCCTTTACCTTCGGGGAGATATTTCCTCCTCCAGAAGAGGCTCCCAGAGGCGAGCATTGACAGGCCACATTCCTGACTTTGCAGAAACATGGTCTCCCCTTTTTTTTTTTTTTGAGTTGGAGTCCCACTCCATCGCTCAGACTGGAGGGCAGTGGCACACTTCCGGCCACCGCAGCCTCGACTGGCTGGGCTCCAGCGATCCTTCCACCTCAGTCTTCCAAGTAGCGGGAAATACAGGCGTGTGCTACCACACCCGGTTAATTTTTTATTTTATTGTAAAGATGAGGTCTCGCCAAATTGCCCAGGTGGGTCTTGAACCCACGGACTCAGGCAATCCACTCACCTCGGCCTCCCAAAGTGCTGGGATTACAGACTGAGCCACCGAGCCTGGGCAGAAACATGGTCTCCTAGTACTGAACACAGCCTACCTAAGGTGACATTGGTATAAATACTTATTAGGATGGGCTAGGTTATGCTGCATGGACAAACTTCCCCCAGACCCAATAGCTTAGTACAGCAAAGCCTGTGTCCACACATAGCCTATGTCCTATTTAGGCTGGCAGGAGCGGCTCTGCACATTGTGGTACACACAGATCCAGGCTGATGGAGGGTCCATCTTGACACCTACTTCCACACTCTCTGACACAGGGAAAGGGGACATTAGGACTTGCCCGGTAGCTCTTAAAAAGGTCTGCTTAGTGAGATGAGTCATTTCTGATCTCAGCTGGAGAGCAGCCACATGGCCACATCTAAATTCAAGGGAGAAGGAGAAATGTAAACCCTCCATATGCCCAGAAATGAGGAATGTCTGTGAATAGCCCTAAAAGACTAGATGGTGTAGTTGTTGTGGGACTGATGAGTGCCCCTAGGAGGCAGGGGCACAGAGACTCCTCTTCACCCCTCCAATAAGGAACAGCAACCCCCCACCCCTTGGCTCAGAACCAAGCCCTTCAACTCTGGGAGAGTCAGACTGAGGTCAACAGAGTAAAAATGTTGAAGGTTCAGGGCAGGTGCTTCAGAAGTCACCCAGGGCTTGTCCAGGCATGGAAAATGCCCACTAAGGGCGTTATGCATGATAATCTGCTTCCGGAATTCTCATGGCCTTTGGGGTGAGTCTTCCTAGGCCCATAAACTCAGAAGATCAGAGTTAGGTGAATCCCTGAAGCCCGGCTGCTCAAGTGTGGTCCCAGGACCGGCAGCCTCCGCACCACCTTCCCCTGGGAGCTTGAGAGAGATGTCCAATCTCAGGCCCCACCCCAAACTACTGAACTAGAACCTGCATTTTTAACAAGATCCCCAGGAGATTCATATGCACATTAAAGCTTGAGAATCACTTCCCTAGAACTAATTTAGGCCAACATCTTCATTTCACAAATGAGGAGGTGACACCCAGAGGGGAGGAGACAGGCCCAAAGTCACACAGCTGGTTCCAATCCTGGCTCCACTCCTTGCCAGGGACTTTTAAGTCATTTAAAAATTCACTGAATTTCAGTCTCCTCTTCTATGAGAACAGGGTAGCATCATACCTCCTAGTTCTTACATGGGGATAAAATAAGACAACATCTAGACCCGTGCCAGGCATACAGGATGTGCTCAGTGTTAACTATTGCTATAGTCCTAACTCACTGTTCTAGCACCACTCATATTCCCTGTACGTAGCAGTTTTGTCTTTAGATGAGAGTGTCAAGTATAGCAGTGCAAGGATGAGACCTGGACCCAATTGCCTGTGTTTATATCCTGCTCTGCCATTTGACCTTAAGCCAGTTCCTAAATTGTGTTTTGGTTCTTGGCTTCAGTTTGATCATTTGTAAATGGGTATAATGATAGCACCTATCTCATAGGGCTATTGTGAGGATTAAATGAGTTAATGCATTTAAGGTCTTCAGATAGTCAATGGCACGTAGTAAGCAAGCAAGATGAATGAACGATGTTCCCAAAATGTCCAAAAGAAGAAGCTTAGGGTGGAAGGACATGTGCCCCAGATAGGGGAAGGGTCTTTCTCAGGGGAAGCTGCTTCTGCTTTGCCCCTTTGACCTATTGTAAGTCCCCAGTCTCTTTCTCTGGCCCCTGGACAGCTCTCACACCTTGGCTATGTTTTTCCTCCTCAACTGATGACACTCAGGGGGCTCCCTGGTGCCGCCAACAGGGAGCAAAGGCCAGGGGATCTTTGTGCTGGGAGGATCAGACTCCCCCCAGAGGAGCAGCCGGCAGCTGTCTTCAAATCTCTGAAGCGCTGTCACGCAGGAGAGGGATTAGACCTGTTCTGGATGACTCTAGGGGACAGAAATAGGAAGTTCCAGGAAGTCCTCTCGAATCATCAGAACTGTTCAGAGGCAGCCCCAGCTGGCGGGCGGGGCGCTGAGCTCGCGGCAGCTAGGCGGTGGCTGCATCAGGCGGGTAAGCAGGGGTGGAGGTGGGCACCGGCTGGGAGGCTGGGCCAGGTTCTCAAGCCTGGCTGAGCTCGAGCGTCAGAATCACCTGAGGAAGTTTTCAAATACAGATTCCCAGGCCCCACCCAGGCAAAACGAATCAGACTCTCTAGGGGTGGGGCTGGGAATCCGTTTTAAAAGGCATCCTCAATAATTCTCATACTAAGGGGTGGGTTTGGAGGCGGGGCCCCGACTGGAGGTGAGGTGGAGTGAGGCAGGGGGCGGGGTCGGAGTCATCCAGTGTATGATCTTTGCGTTCCTTACTCTTGTCTCACTAACCCCCACCACCCTCACCTGCTCTGGGTCGGAGGACGGTGGCTCTCTGGGTTTCCAGCCTTCTCAAAGAACGTCGGTGTCCTTAATTCAGGGATCACGCCCACACCTAATATGAGTTTTAACAATCTCTCCCCCACCCCAGGATCTCTGTCCTCACCCCTCCAGTCTGCTCCCGCTGGTCTCCGGGTCCCTCTCCAAACCCTCAGGTGACTCAAACAG
Organism: Tarsius wallacei; assembly: GCA_963574415.1. NCBI lineage: Eukaryota > Metazoa > Chordata > Mammalia > Primates > Tarsiidae > Tarsius > Tarsius wallacei. Next base: position 1,342 of record CAUYQG010041706.1, on the reverse strand, counting down.
GTTGCCAAGGAAGGCTCTTGGAGGAGGGCAGTCCGAGGGGGCTGGGTCCGCCTCCCGTCAAGAGCGGCGGCTCTTTCCCATCACACCCTAAAAGCACAGGGCACAGCCACTCCTGCATCTGGACATTGCTCCCACCAAATGCATCCTCCCGAGAGCGCCCTAGACGCCTTGCTTAGAGATCACAGAAACGAGAAAAGAAATACCTGAATGGACATAAAGATCTCTGCTCGCCCTCTTCTTTTGGGTCAAATCCGCTGTTGGGCATACCACAGAGCCCTAGTGCGCGCAAATCCTCCAGGGAAGAAGCCGTCACCGGGGATTAGATGTGTGCGCCGGCGCGCAGGAGCAAAGGGTCCTCCAGGCCCACTGGGGGAGGAGGGGTGCGTGGGACGTGCGGAAAGGGGACGCCTGCTCTTTGCCCCGACTCCACAGCGCCACCTGGTGTATCTTGGCACGGGGCAAGCGCCGCATTTGCAAGTACTGGACCCCCTCCCTGTCTGCGGACCCTTCTGTCCCCAGTGCATCCCTCGCCTCAGGATGCCTCTTCCTCCTTGCCGCGGCCTTCCGCTCTGTCCTCCACTATCCAGAGGGTACTTCCTGACCTGGCCCCATCCGGTTTACAGCCTTCTTCCTGGATCCGGATCTCATTCCCAGGAAGTGGGTCCCCCGTCCCCGTCTCCACGTTGAGGTTGCCCTGAAAGACCGATGGCCCCGGAACTGGACAACCAGTGTAATAGGGGGTAAGAGGATAGGATGCCGAGAGGTCCGCCAGAGAAGCCAGCAGAGGGCAGCCTATCTCAAGCTTTGGGCCCCAAGGGCTCCCAACCTGGCCCTCCCAGAATAGGAAGAGGATCCACCTGTGTTTGTAGAACACATATACACTCTTCTGCCTGCACAAACCTTTTCCAGCACCTTCCGTGGGTCGTGCCCTGTGCTGGAGCTAGAGAGGTTACTAAGATGGAGACCTAGAGCCCACTTGGGGAACACCCAACCAGTGCCCAACCCAGACTGGCATTGTCCTCTGAACTCCTGCAGCATTTCTACCTGCCACCTTTCCCTTCCTATTGCTCTACACTGTTGATAGTCTAATACATACATAGGCCCCATTCCCAGAGTCAAGGAGGAGGGTTTGTCAAGGCCACTCTTGGATCTGGTCATCTGAGTAATATACACACACGGCCTTATTTATTTATTTTTTTGTGTGTGTTGGAGTCTCACTCTGTCACCCAGACTGGAGTGCAGTGGCCGCTCCCGGCCACCGCAGCCTCGACCTGCTAGGCTCCGGCGATCCATCCGCCTCAGCCTTCCAAGTAGCTGGAACTACAGGTGCGCGCTACCACGC
>CAUYQG010041701.1:0-11620 GCA_963574415.1 Tarsius wallacei | reverse complement strand
ATATGAGTGAAATAAAAAAAGTTGAACTCCAATGGAATATTATGCAGCCATAAAGAAGGAAAAATATATGGACTTTGCAGCAACTTGGATGGATTTGGAGTTGATCATACTCAGTGATTTATCACAGAAACAAAGAACAGAATTCCATATGTTCTCACTCATAAACTGACGTTGAACAATTATAACGCTATAAGAAAGCGATTGGCAGTAGTGGGAAACTGTCAGGGGAGGGCAGGGTAGGACAGGCAGTTGAGGGAAACTGCTAGGAGAGGGAAGGGCATACCTCATCAACAAGGGTACCTGCATGATCAATGTTTATATACCTAACCCTAAAATGTACCCCACATCTTTATAATAAAATTTTTTTTAAAAAGAATTTTGTGTCTACTCTTAGATATATTTGAAATATCCATAATAAAATCTATATATATTTAATATTGATATAGCCACCTATGAGATACAGCCTGCCTCCTCCTCCTGCGGAGATCTTCATTAGGGAACTAGTCCATTCATAAACTAGGCCGCACTGGAGGCTGGATAACCATATGCTGGTGAAACCTGCTGGCTGTGCTCACAGTTCGTTTCCAAATTCTTCAGTTTCCCAGGGCCAGAGCAGCCATGCAGCTGACATGCTTGTCGTTAACTGGAGTCAATGTAAACAGTCAAGGGAAAGGCAGACCGGAGAGGCAAAGAAGCCCAGAGCTAGATGCTAAGCTTCCTTCCTCAGGAAGTTGGGGAGGGGGACAGGAAAGCAAGGGGCCCCATAAAGGGCCCTCTATTAGTAGAAGCCCCTCTCCCTGATAGTCTAATCGGAGATTCACTAGAACTGGTGCCGGCCTCCTTTATAAGGCTTTTTAAGGGATGACAATGGCACTGTGGGTATATGGGGTTTTTTTAAAAAGAGCTCTTCTCTTATAAAAATAGATTCTGAAATACTTAGGATGGTAATGATATGGAACCTGGGACTTTCTTCAAAATTCCTTGGAAGGCTACAGGGTAGAAGTGGACACAGAGGAAGCAAGATTGGTTGGGAATTAGTAACAGTCACAGCCAGGTGATGGGTGCACAGAGGCTCATTTCACTATCCTATTTTGCAAAGATTTTAAGATCTCCTTGGAGATTTAGTGCTATTAGTCATTCACACCTTAGTGGGAATTAACCTACCTTGTTAGAAAAGAGAACTCCTTACCAGGTTTCACTCATATACAACAAGCATTTGAACACTCAGTTTTGCTTGGCAAACAAACTTTTTCCCTCCTTGTATGAAGTGAGAGCCTGGTCTCAATGTGCTCAGTGTCATGTGATTAACAACAATAACAATAACAACTAAAAAAAAAACCCTCACATCATATTTTTCAATTTGAGTTCCAGTTTAATGTAGCTCTCAGCTCAGAGTTCTCTATCTTGAGTCCTTACAGAGAAGCCAGTATCTTATTTAAAAGCCATTTTTCTCTGTATAAAAATGACTCTTGGACACATCAAAAGTGTTGGAACCCATCAGTGCCCATCTGTGAAGCAAACGCTCACAGTATAACTGCTCCCATGGTCCTGGTTGCTTCAGGAACTTTTACTTTTTATTAAAATGATGATCACATTCACAGTTATCTACAGCGTGTGATTATGAATGTGTTTTTTGCCAGCTTGATGTTTAAGCCTGCCTTTCCATTAATAGTAACGCTGCCATTATAATGAGAATAAATGTTGCTAATATACCATTTATTTTGCCCATGAGAAATATTCAGGGACTAACTACACTCATACAGTAAATGAGAAGTATCTTATAATTTTAAAAATCAATCAACAGCAAGCTGAGCCCGGCCATATGGAAGGAAGTAGAATTATGCTTGCAGAGGATGGACTGGCAATATTGAAGTATAAGGCACACAGGAGGACAAACAGCTGGAATACGGTGCTATGAGGCCAGGCTTCAAAGCGCCAGGAGGCAAAATAAGGCAACTAAGCTCTGGTAAGCAGTGAGGGAAGAGGAAATGCTCACTGTCCTGTATCTTCTCTTCTGTCAAGCTAACCTTTTTTGTTTTCACTTCTTCAGTGAGCTTGGCCTCCCAGAGCATGACAGAAGGGCTGTGGGTTTGGGCTCTGGCGCTCGACTGCTTGGGGGACTCAAATCCAGCTCTGCTTCTTACCAGCTAAGAACTCTTGTGCAATTTACTCAACTTCTTAAAGTTTCATCTGAGAACTGGAAAGATCAAGAGTTCCCTTCTCAAGGAAACCTTCTGAGGATCACACGCATTCATCCACGCAAAAGCCTCAGCACCATGCCTGGACCTGACAGCACGCGCCTGCCGGCTGTTGCTAGTGCTATAACGGCTGTTGTCTTACTAGTGTTTCTACCCCTGCCAGATTAACCTACACCTGCCGGCATCCTCCCTTCCTTCTTGTTTCCCAAAATTCGCAGTCACAGTTGTCAGGAATAATCGTCACACGTAGCACATGATGCTCCCCAGCTATCAGATGACCTTGTGGTGGTGCTTGAGTTCTGAGCGTGTAGTGTATATGTACAGATGGGTAAGATGGTTTCCATGTTTTCAAAGACAGACACCTAGAGAAAGAACGCCCAGGAACCCCCCCCGCCCCCAGCCCGCCCGCCCGCCCCGCTGGCATTAGGATGAATCACCACCATGTTTGGAATGTTCCAAAGAGTCTTATTCTCTAAAATAAGATGTTTCTTTTTCCTTCGCCCTGATAATATGAAAAGAAATGCCTTCAACTTTGCCCCTGCATTCTTTCATTACTCACTCCAACACCCATTTACAACTCTCTGGGTAAAAACTCACCCATTAATAAAACAACAGAGGAATATCACAAAGAATGTTGCAAAGGGTACGATTAACGTGAACACAAAGGGTTCGGCAGAACTGTTGGCAGAATGAAATGCTAATCCATTCGCATATGAAAGATCACTGGCAGAACTTCATGTTGCAACCAAAAAAGACAAAAAACTCAGTCTGGGGTGGTAAATGCCATCTGAGGGCACCTCTGCTTCATCCTCACATCCCTGTTTTTATTCTCCAGCTTGTCGACTAAAGCCAGCAGCTCTGCTGCTCCGGGGTGAAGGAATCAAGAAAGAAGAGAAAGGAGCTTGGGGTCATTGAGAGAGCTCTCCACCTGTCCCTCCAGTCCCCTCTGACAGCTCACCACTCACTCTCTTATCACTGACCGGAACAACGAGGCAAGTGGCCCCGACATGGCTCCCATATGACCTAATCTCCACACATCACTGCTGAGGTCCACACACAGTAATGATGAGAACTTCACAGCATCAAAGCAGTTAGAGATGCAGACACCACACGGCCTCCAAAGTGCCCCTGTCTGACCCACATCCCTCTCCAGTCACAGTGCAACCTCTCCCCTTACCCACTCTGTTCCAGAGCCAGTGGTCTCATTTCTGTTCCTGCTAATGCTTTCCCCATGCGAGGCCTTTCTCCTTGCTGTTCCCTATGCAGAAAGCAGGTATCCAATAAACACAGAATGAACCATCCAACCACCAGCCCATGAAGGAACCAGCAGCGAATGCCCTGGAGGATCAAGCAGTCAGTCACTGTCTCTTCAAGTCCTGCGTGGTGGCCCTGCAGCTGGAGGACTCTACACGGAGAGCCTGCCCCAGACCCAGTGCTCAGCGTGTTCAAGGATCCAGGGAAAGTGGGCCCTTGAACTAACCTGCACTGGTCTGACAGAGTCCTCACAACTGTACCCTGGTCCCCAGAAGAACAGAAACTCTCAACCCACTTCCTAGTTCATCAGGATGTCTGGGTTTATGAAGATTCATTCAATAAACCCAGACATCCCCAGCCTAGAAGGGCCCCAAAATACTTTTATTCCAGGGTTACACAGCATTTACTATTGGTCCATAAATGGTCACTGAGTATACAGAGCTAGTAAAGTCACAGTGCTGCCTTGCAGGGACTCAGAGTCCACCAGGGGAGACAAACACACAGGTTCCCACAGTCATGAGACTGGGGCCCTGCTTCCCTCTGCTCTTGGGCTTTCTGGGCATAGACCAATGGCCCAGTATCCCAGCACTGCCACCAACAAATTCTGAGTCTCATAGCCTCATGAGTGAGTCTCCGAGGAAGGGTCCAAGGGTGGGCAGAGTCCATGTGGGGTGGACAGTCTGCCCAGTCCTCAGGCCTTATCAGCCTGGCTTTTGACTTTATCCATCAGCCTGTTCCTTTAATACGCAACTGAATTTGACTAGGTATTATCTAGAGTTTTTACACATCTACACATGAACAAGATTAGCCTATAATCTTCTTTTTTCTGCTGTGTCAGGTGTTTTTTTGTTGTCATTGCTGTTGTTTTTGAGTTGGAGTCTTACTCTGTCACCCAGGCTGGAGTGCAGTGGCACACTCACGGCCACCCCCAGCGTTGACCTGCTGGGCTCCGATGATCCCTCCGCCTCAGCCTTCCAAGTAGCCAATACTACAACATGCACTACCATGCCAGCTAATTTTTGTATTTATTGTAGAGACAAGGTCTTGCCAAGTTCCCGGGGCTGATCTTGAAACTGCGGGCTCAGGTAATCCACTCGCCTCAGCCTCCCAAAGTGCTGGGATTGTAGGCTGAGTCACCAAGCCTGGCCTGTCAGGTTTTTTGTATCAGGGTAATGCACACCTGAACATAGATAGATAGATAGATAGATAATGTTAAGGAAACAAAGAGCAAAGGGCTCTCCGTGTGCACCTTGGGGCGTTTCCTAGACATCACGACAAAATCATCTAGGCTTGCTACCTCTTTTCTTTCTTTCTTTCTTTCTTTCTTTTTTTTTTTTGAGTTGGAGTCTTACTCTGTCGCCCAGACTGGAGTGCAGTGGCCGCTCCCGGCCACCGCAGCCTTGACCTGCTGGGCTCCGGCGATCCTTCCACCTCAGCCTTCCAAGTAGCGGGAACTACAGGCACGCACTACCACACCCGGCTAATTTTTGATTTATTGTTGAGATGAGGTCTCGCCAAGTTGCCCAGGTGGGTCTCGAACCCGTGGGCTCAGGCAATCCACTCACCTTGGCCTCCCAAAGCACGGGATTACAGGCTGAGCCACCAAGCTCTTTCATCAACTTTTACAGCTTTTTTCCACAGTGGTTTTATCTGAAGAGGGTGTGGAAGGGGTCCTTTAGGGAGGGGGTCCCTTCTTCAATTAATTCTTATACTGAATATTATCCTAGAAAATAGTCTACTTTATCCATATTTTCACATTTAACAGACAAAGTTGTATGTGATATTCTCCTCTGTTTTTATTCTCCAAGTATGAAGTTACATTTCTTATTTTTAATGTTATAGATTTATGTTTTTTCTCTTATTTCCCTACTATAAGTGCTAGAAGTTTCTAATTAAGTTATTTTTTTCAGAGAATTCACTTTTACTTCTCTTTATGAAGTACACTGGTTTGTTTTGTTTTTTTTGGGAGGGGAGGGTGTTTGGCTGTTTTGCTGACATCTCTTTGGATCAGGCTGGGCCTTTTCCTGGGAAGCCCCCAAAGCAACCAGCATCTGGAACAGAGATGTGCAGACTCATCTGGCCTTACCTCAATGAGTTTCCTTTCATAGGAGCTTGCGAGTTCTTCAGTGACTTCTCCTGGCTTCTGTTCAGTTACTGTTACTTCGCCATCAACATTCCAAAGATTTGGCACAACTTTAGAAAAAGAAAGACACTCCATAAACATCTTAGCAGTTGTTAAAAATTATTTTCCTAGTTAAAAAAAAAAAAATTTTCTTTTTTCCCAAAAGGTATCTCCAGAGAAAAAGCTCTTTAGAAGGAACACACACACACACACACACACACACACACACACACACACTTACTAATTACTTCAACACTGCAATATTTTCATATAAGTACAACAAAAGGAGCGATAAGATGCATTTTAAACATGCAAGAACCATCCTGAGATACACGCACCAGAGTCTGGAAAATAACCTTGTCACTACTTTCCATTTCAGGGGGAAACAGACAATGCTTTGCAAGACACGAGTGCCCACACTTGGATCTTTTACATTTACCACATCCCTTTTCTACAACAAGAGAGGTATCCCTTGTGGGCAACATCTGCCCACAGCCAGAGGTGGAACAGTAATAGGTTGAGATTACAAGGGAGACAAGAATTGGCATTTGTAAGGCTGCCATTCGGATGACAGCAAGGCAGCCTCTGGCAAAAGCCTAGAACCAATGCATAATGTCGAGGCAGACATGTGGCTCCCAGGTCAGAGCAAGAATAAGCCCAGCAGGCCCCTCTGGGCAACGTGCCTACAGTTTGGTAAATGCCCATCTATGCCCACTTTGCAGAGAAGAGCAAACAGAGAAGTGGGAATGAGCCAGATAGTTCCAAGAAAAGTAGGAGAACACAAGCAGGAAAGAACTCCTACGCCAGGGGCTAAGAACAAGACCCAGTGGCATGTTTGAAGAACATCGATTCGCCTCAAGTCTCAAAGCAAGCACCAGCGATGCAGACTCGGTTCCCAGTGTGTTCTCGGAAACCCCTGGATGCCCCTGTCAACCATAATGAGGAGGCAATGTAGCCGAACAAGAATCGACAGTGGTGGCCTTCAGGAAGAAAGCAGGAGTGAGGAAGGCTGAGCAGAACCGGGAGTCATCGCCCATGAGGTGGCCTGGGGTTCCCCCTTTAGCCCGGCAACTACACCTCATTGGCCCCAGTTGGTTAGTGCCTGCTGCAACAGCAAGGCCCTGAGTGACAGCACAGAACATGAATGAGACCCTAAGTTGTTTCCATCCTAATGGTGACAACTATTCCAGCAACTACAGCAGGGAGTGACCCAATAACAATCTGTAATCTGAAATAGTTATGTAGAGAATAAATCCAAAGGGCTTCCAGTTAAAGATGATGAACTCAACACATTACCTTACCTTTCTATCCTTTCAAAATCCCATTAAAATATCAATTTAGAAATTTTTTTCTGTGAAGTAATGGATATGCTAACTATCCTAACTTGATCATTATGCTTTCCATACACGTATCCAAATATCACACGGTCTCATAAATATGTACAACTATTATGTCAATTAAAAGTAATACTACAAGCAAAACAAAAAAAAAAGTTTTGGTTGTTTTTTTCTAAAGACATCACCCTTAAGGAAACAGAGCATTGGAGAGAAAACAAAAAATTATAGACACTGAGAAGCAGGTAGGCAACTGAGAAGTAACTTCCCACACCTGAGAAAATATCATTCGTAGCTAGAAGTGGACAACATCAAAATATCATCTGATTAAAACAGTGTGATTCACAAAGGGTGGATCAACTGCTAGCACAAGGGTGAACATGGGATGAAAAACGAAAAGAAAGGGTTAAAAACCTGTCTGAGAAACAATTAGCAGAATACTTTGGGTCTGTTCTCTGGAGAAGGTAACACACTTCTCAGTTGAAGGTTGAGATATCCTATGAAAATGGGAAGATAAAAATAACACACACTGAACTTTTGGGGTTCTCCCATTCTTCTTCCTTCTCCTCAACCCCCGAGCACCAGGCAGCCAACCTGTACCTCTAAGCAAAAAAAATAGAAGGAAGCCTCCTGGGAATCTAACCAGCCCACAAAAAGTCTTAAAGAGGCTGGTCAGGGCGGGGAACTCCAGTGGACCAGCACAGCCAGATCACCCCACAAGAAGCCCAAGTCAACGTTCACGGAACTTCTAATCAGCTTTTCAGCACCCCACTCCAACATCTGAGCAGACAGCCAGAAATCACCTCACACTTGAGACAAGCACTTAAGATGAAAGACAGGGACCAGAATAAACAGACAAAAGCAACTTTCAAGAAAGACTATTTAGGGAGAACATTTCAAAAGCAAACTGTCGGTAATATTTCCAGAGACAGAAAGAGAAGACAGTGCAGTCATGAAATAAGAATAGGAAGATATTTTAAAAGAACACACAAGGTGCACAAACGCCCTTTTTCAAGGCAAAATTTGACAGCAGAAATAGAACATGAATATAAGGGGTAAGGGTAGAAAGACTTCCAGAAAAAAGAGGCAAAGAATAACAAAATGGAAAACAAAAAAGCAACAGAGAACTCTAAGTCCAAAGGAGAAAGAGCTCAAGAAAGGAAAAACAAAAAGATAATACAGAGAAGAGGAAATCAAAGATATAATTCAAGAATGCCCTGGAACCAACAGACATGAGTATCAAGATTGAAGTGCTCAATGAGTACCCAAAAAAATGGAGAGAAGAAAGCCAGACTCACATATCTGAGAACATGGGGGACAAAGAAAAGAGGCCACAAATGTCCAGAGAGGAGAAGAATTTTTACAAAGAACAGAAATTAGAAGCGTCACAGGACTTCTAAACAGCAACACAGCAAGCTAGAAAATGATGAAGAAATGAATAACTTCAACATCCCAAGGGGATATTATTTCCAACCTAAAATTACACACCAAGCCAAATTGTGTGAAAAGTAGGATAAAGATATTTTCCGATGTGCAACCCTTCAAACACTTTACCTCCCACCCAAAGAAGGGAAGACATGTAGGGATCATAACATATAGGCCTCAAGACACAGGGAATCCAATATAAAAGTAAGTCAGAGAATTTTCCATAATAATCAAAAAGTGGAAACAACCCAAATGGCTATCAACCAATGAACAGAAAAACAAAATGTGGTAGAGTATGATTCAGCCACGAAAAAGAATAAATATCGATTCACGCGATAACATGGAAAAGCCTTGAAAGCATTATGCTAGGCCAAAGCAGTCAGACACAAAAGACCCCCATATCAATTGGATCTACTTATACAACATGTCCAGAGAAGGTATTAGTTGTCAGAAGTGGAAGAAGGAGAGATGGAGGGTGACTGCTAACAGGCATGGGGTTTGTTTTGGAAGGGATAAAAATGTTCTTGAATTAAGATAGTGGTGAAAGTTGTGGTTTTATGAACATGTTAAAAACCACTAAATTATGTTCTTCCGAAGGGTAAATTGTGTGTTCAGTGGATTATATCTCAAAGCTGTTATTAAGAAAAAAAAGTGGGCCAGGTACAGCAGCTCACACCTGTAATCCCAACACTTTGGGAGACCGAGGCAGGAGGATCATTTGAGCCCAGGAATTTGAGACCAGCCTAGGCAGCATAGCAAGACCGCAACTCTACAAAAAAAAAAAAAAAATAGCCAGGCATCGTGGTATGCTCCTGTAGTCCCAGCTACTCGGAAGGCTGAGTGGGGAGGATGGCTTAAATCCAGGAAGCCGAGGGTTTGGTAAGCTATAATTATATGACTGCACTCCAGCCTGGATGACAGAGTGAGATACTGCCTCCATAATAAAAAGAAAAAAGTGAGTTGGTGGGTGCAGGTCCACTGAGCAGCCAGGCTTCTAGCTGGTGCAGATGGCACCAGAAGAGAGTGCCTTAGGATGCAAGTGACAGGAGACCTAAAGTGTTTGGACAAACCCAGGGGATGTGCGCACTAAGAAGAACCCACAGACGAATCAGTGATGAGTATACAGAACAACAAGAACAACAACAACCAAGACCAAGACAAGCATTAACTCCAGAGAAATCAAAAGACTGTGTAGGAATAATAATCATGTACCTCACAGCTCAACTGTGGAGAGCATTTTCAGAGTGAAATAACGTAATCACTGAATATAGATCTCACCAAAATGATGACAAGACAGTGCCAAAGGATAGAGGACCATGCATATGTGTGTCTGCGTGTGTGTGTGCATGTGTGTGCATGCTTTGTGGGGCTGGAGGAGTCAGAGAGTTGGTTACTCTTCCGAAGGAAAAGTCAATATTTGCTACAAATGAAAAATCAAAAAGTGCCAACAGACTTGTTGTTCAGAGATACTAAATGAGGCTAAGGGAGCAAATGCCTTTCTACCTACCTACCTGCAAAATTTTGGTTTAAAAACACTAACTAGCCTGGGTGCGGTGGCTCATGCCTGTAATCCCAGTATTTTGGGAGGTCGAGGTAGGAGGATCACTTGAGCCCAGGAGTTCCAGACCAGTCTGGGCAATATCACATGACTTCATCTCTACAAAAAAAATTTTTTTTTTTTTTTAAATTAGGCAGGTGGCGGGCTACTAGCAGCAGTCCCAGCTACTCAGGAGGCTGAAGCAGAAGGATCATCTGAGTCCATGAGGTAGAGGCTGTGGTGAGCCCTGATCACACCACTGCCCTCCAGTCTGGATGACAGAATAAGACCCCAACAAATTAATTAACTAACTAACTGCTTTTAAACTACATTTATCAGAATTTGAGGGGATACGACACTTAGAAAAGCAGGTAAAACAGCAGCAGCAGTGCCAATCAGCAGAATGACAGGCGCTGAAGCCAGACATGGCTGGCAGGCAGAACCTGGTGCTAACACCCATCCAAGAGTTAGAATCAACAGCCACAGTCTGCCTCTGACCTCCAAATGACCTTCTGCTCTGCCAGGCCCGGGCTGCTTTCCTCCACAAGGAGGTCCTGCTCATCGGAATCCATCCAACCCACTTCTGGTCACATATTTCATTAGCAACCCAGCGTGGGACTTCTGCCCTCCAGGCCCCAGGCCACAGTCCCGGGTGACTGTATTTAAGAGGAATCAGCAGTTGTCAGCACCAGGGTGGGCAGATGCACACATGAGCTTTTTGACCTTCGAGGCTGGGGACAGCCCCTGGACAGTCATGAATTTACAGAAGTCCCTTTTGAAATTAGCCAGACAACCCTCCCCTGTAACTATCTGACCTCCTGCTGTCCTGTTCAGTACTGCAGCTTTAACAAGCATGTCAGAAACTTCAATTCCATACATGAAATAATAATTTAAAAAATTCTAACTATGTCATACTGTTCTCATGGGTAGGCAGCTTCCAATGACTCCTACTCCTGGAATTCATATTCTTTTACAAGCTCTATCCCTTGAGTATGAGCTGCCCTTATTGGCTCACCTCTAATAAACAGAACATGGCAGAGATAATGGGGTGACCTCTGAGAGTAAGTTACAAAAAGGCTGTGACGATCTGTCTGAGGCAGCTTCTCTCACTTATGTACTCTTACAAACCACCTTATAGAGAGAACCACACGGCAAGGAACTCACTGATGTGTCCAGTCAACAGCCAGCAAGGACCCAGGGTCTGCCACCAGCTACAGAAGTGGCAGTGGACCTTCCCCAGCTGAACCTTGAAAGACAACCGTGGTCTCAGCTGACTTCGTGATAGAGCCTTAAGAGAGACCTGAGACAGGCACATGGCTAGTCATACCCAAATTGTCTGTCCCATATAAAACAGCCGTTTGTTGTTTTAAGCCGTTAAGCTTTTGTGTAATCTGTTACACAGCAATAAATAACTAATACTGTACCTTTAATCATTCCATAGGTACCTCTTGATAGACCACTCTAAATAAGACTCCAAGTTATACCATGTTACCCAAAAAAAGAAGGAAAAAAAAAAGAGACAAGAGGCAGACTTCCCCAATGTGTGTGTGTGTGTGTGTGTGTGTGTGTGTATGTTTATACATATATATATATATATATATATATTTTTTTTTTTTTTTTTTTTTTTTTTTTTTTTTTTGTGTTCCTTTATTAGTTTTTTTATTTTTTTTTTTTTTTTTTTTTTTTTTTTTTTTATTAATATACAAATAATTTTTTTTTTTTTTTTTTTTTTTTTTATTTTTCAAACCCC
>CAUYQG010041696.1:0-13488 GCA_963574415.1 Tarsius wallacei | reverse complement strand
AAGAAGACTCCAATTAGCTCAACTTTGGTCAGGCGACACTTTAGACCAATCAGTTCCATATCAAGAGGAGGGGACAGATTCCTGGACCTTTGACTGTGCTTTCTAGAGCTGGGAGTGGTGGTGGAAAGGAGTGGAGGAGAGTGGTGGTGGTGGGTGGTGGTGGAAAGGAGTGGAAGGTGTGGTAGAATGTAGGGGTGGTGTTGGGAAGGAGTGAGGGATAGGACGGAGTAGGGGGTGGTGGGGTGAGGGTGGTGGGGTGAGGTGGCAAGCGGAAGGGGGACAGGGGAGGGTGACATGGGAAGGTGATGGTGGAGGGGTCGGGGGATGTTCTGTGCCTGCCCCCACCTCTGACAGCTTGGGTGGAAAGTGAGACACGATGTCCACGGAGCGTTGGCTGGCCTGGGTTTCTATAAAGCTGGGTCTCAGGCACAGACAATTAAACTCCAAATTTTGTGGCCATGTGTCAGGGAGTGTTTACTTAAAAATCAGTGATCACTTTATGCTCAAAGACTGCCAGACAGTAGTGTCCCTGGTTCTCTGATGTATTAGGAAGAAACTGAGTCTCCATGGAAGACAGGAAAAATGTGCTCTGACCTCTGTGGTGAAGCCAACATAGCATTTCCACTGACGCCTGACAAAGGCACAAAGGAGAAAACTTCCACCCATCTAATAACAGTATGATCAATTGCAAGGATGGCTGTTTCATCACCCTACACCCCTGAGTACACTTCTTCCCTATTTGTTTAGTTTACCTTTTACGCAGTCACTTTCTGGAATTTATATGTATGCATATATATACAGGATATATATATATATACACATATATATATATATCTCAGTACAGTTCAAAAGGTAAACTAAGCAAATATATATGTAATTTATGTATTCTAGAGGATATATTTATATGTGTGTGTATATATCTATATACAGTATATATATATCAGCACAGTTCAAAAGGTAAACTAAATAAATATATGTTATTTATTTATTATGGAGTTGTGGGGTACAAGTGAGGATTTACTACATAAGTATGCTGAATGTGGGTGAAGTTTGAGCTTCTAGGTGACCCTCACTCCCTCTGGTAGTGGACCAGATACAAAGTGCTGCCACATGCCCCCTCCCCCTCCCTCTCCCTCTCTCCACTAGCCGTGCCCAGTGACTGCTGATGCCACCCTTGTGCTGATGTGACTACTGGTTAGGGCCTACTTAGGACTGAGAACATATGGTATTCAGTTCTTTATTTTGTGATAGTTCACTTAGTATGATATACTTTTCTCAAATGCTGTTTTTTTATAGTCTGTCTCCCATGGTAAAAAAAAATGCAAATTCCAGAAAAGCAGGAATCTCTATTGCTTATTAATGTATCCTAAGTTCCTATAAGACTGACCGTTTCAATGTATACTTGAATATTTGTTGAACAAATAAGTGAATTTTTCTCCAGCCATGCTAGCCTCCTTTTTGTTCCCCTAACACAAGGCTCACCAACATATTACCATAATTTTAGGTGTTTTTCTGCCCCCTTAGCCACCTTCCTTACTTAATTCATATCTCTGGTTACATCAGACAAGTCGTCCTTTGCTTCATGACAAATAGCATGTGATTGTGGCGTTTTTATGTTTTTGTTGTTCTATTCTTTCTCTTACTCTAATTACAGGTAAAGAAATAGAACAGCTATGGCCATTTTAATTTTTGCAGAATAGGGTCATCTTTCAGTAGATGAGGTAATGGCCATTAGATTCTAATACAATTTATGGCTTTGCCCCTCTGTAGCTTCATAATCTTGGCCAGGTAAACTCTTATATGCTTTCATAATCCATCTTTAAAATGCAAATAGTAATGCATTCAACTTCATTGGGCTGTTGATGAAATATCATTCATATAGTGCACCACATAATGAAATTTCTGTCAATGATGGACCATATATAAAATGGTGGCCCCATAAGAGTATAATAGGGCTGAAAAATGATATGGTCTAGTGATGTTATAATGTCATAGTGCAATGCATTATGTGTTTGTGTGATGGTGGTATAAGCAAGCTTACTGTGCTGCTAGTCATATTAAAGTACAGTGCACACAATGATGTGTAGAAAGTAATACTTGATAATGATAATAAATGACGATGGTACTGGTTTGTGTATTTACTATACTTTTTATCTTTATTTTAATGTGTACTTCTACTTATATAAAAATACGATTAACTGTAAATTAGCCTATTTAAAATTGCTTTGGCTATTCTGGCTCTTTTTTAGTTCCATATAAACTTAAGATTGTTTTTTCTAGTTCTGTGAAGAACAAAGTTGGTATTTTGATTGGGATTGCATTGAATCTGAAGATTGGTTTGGGGAGTATGGTCATTTTAACAATATTGATTCTTCCATACTATGAACATGGGATGTTTTTCCATTTGTTTGTGTCATCTATGATTTCTTTCATCAGTGTTTTGTAGTTCTTGTTGAGATCTTTCACTTCTTTAGTTAGGTGTATTCCTAGGTATTTTGTGTGTGGGCACGTGTGTGTGTGTGTAGTGTGAATGGGATTGAGCTCTTGATTTGCTTCCTGACTTGAGCATTGTTTGTGTATAGTAATGCTACAGATTTTTGTACACTGATTTTGTATCCTGAGACTTTACTGAAGTTATTTATCAGGTCTAGAAGCTTCTTAGGGGAGCTTTTAGTGTTGTTTTAGGTATACAATCATGTAATCTGCAAATAGGGATAGTTTGATTTCCTTTTTGTCAGTTTGGGTACTTTATTTCTTTCTCTTGCCAGATTGCTCTTGCTAGGACTTCCAGTACAATGTTGAATAAGAGTGGTGAGAGTGGATACCGTGTCTTGTTCTTGGGACAATGTTTTCAACTTTTCCTGGTTATTCACAATATTGACTGTGTGTTTGTCATATATGGTTCTTATTATTTTGAGAGATGTTCTTTCAATGCCCAGCCTGTTGAGGTTTTTTTTTTTTTATTATGAAGGGATGTTGTATTTTGTTGAATGCCTTTTCTGCATCTATTAAGATCATCATATGGCTTTTATTTTTGCTTCTGTTTATGTGGCACGCATGCTACATTTATTGATTTGAGGATATTGAACTATCCTTATATCCCTGGAATAAAACCCACTTGGTTGTGATGGAAAATTTTTTGATATGCTGTTGATTTCAGTTTGCTAGTATTTTGTTAAGAATTTAACATCTGTATTAATCAGAGAAATAGGCCTGTAGTTTTCTTTTTTGTTGTGTCCTTGACTGATTTTTATATCAAGGTGATACTGGTTTCACTTCTTCCATGATTGTCTAAAACAGTTTAAGTAGGATTGATACCAGCTCTTCTCTGTATGTCTAATAAAATTTGGCTGTGAATCTGTCTGGCCCTGGACTTTTTTTGTTGTTGCTGGGAAATACTTAATTAATGATTCAATTTAATTGCTTGTAATTGGTCTGTTTAGGGATCTCCTTCTTCTTAGTTCAGTCTTAGGAGGTTGTACATTTCCAGAAAGTTATCCATTTTTTATAGGTTTCCAGTTTGTTGTCATAGAGGTGTTTATAGAAGTTCCTGATTATTTTTTAAATTTCTGTGATATCAATTGTTACATCACCTTTGTGATATCGGATTGAATTTATTTGAGTTTTCTCTCTTTTTTTCTTCATTAGTCTAGCTAGTTGTCTGTCTGTTGTGTTTATCCTTTCAAAACAACAATTATTTTTTCACTGATCCTTTGTATCTTTTGGGGGGGGCCTCAATGTCATTTAGTTCTGCTCTGATTTTTGTTATTTCTTTTCTTCTGCTAGCTTTAGGTTTAGATTGTTCTTGTTTTATTAGTTCCTTGAGGTACAAGTTTAAGTTGTTAATTTCTGATCTCTCTTTTTGATGTAGGCATTTAATACTATAAACTTTTCTCTCAGAAATGATTTTGTTGTGTCCGAGAGGTTTTGATATGTTGTGCCCCTATTTTCACTTGTTTCAACAAATTTTCTAATAATTTTATCATTTATGCAAGGGTCATTCAAGAGCAAGTTTTTCAGTTTCTATGCAGTGGTGTGGTTTTGAAAGTTCCTTTTAGTCTTGATTTCTAATTTGATTCTACTGTGGTCTGAGAAGATGCTTGGTATAATTCTAATGTTTTAAATGTATTGAGACTTGCTTTATGGCCAATCATATGGCCTATTTTGGAAAATGTTCCACGCAGAGATGAGAAAAATGTGTATTCTGCAGTTGTTAGGTGGAAATTTCTGTAGATGTCTGTTAGGTTCATTTTTTTTTCTATACTCCACTTTAAGTTTAGTGTTTCTTTGTTAATTTTATTCATCAGTGATCTATCTAGTAATGTCAGTGAGGTGTTGAAGTCACCCACTCTTATGGTATTGCTATCAATATGTTTTCAAAAGTCAAGTAGTATTTGCTTCATTGATTTGAGCGTTCTGGTTTTTTGGTGCATATATGTTTAAAATGGTTAAATCTTTGTGTTGATTTTCACTTTTTATCATTATATAATGTCCTTCTTTGTCTTTTGTTACTATTTTTGGTTTAAAGTTTGAGCTATCTGATATGAAGAT
Organism: Tarsius wallacei; assembly: GCA_963574415.1. Taxonomy (NCBI): domain Eukaryota; kingdom Metazoa; phylum Chordata; class Mammalia; order Primates; family Tarsiidae; genus Tarsius; species Tarsius wallacei. Next base: position 8,937 of record CAUYQG010041696.1, on the reverse strand, counting down.
GGCTACTTCTCCTTTTTGTTGTCCATTCAACTGATATATATTTTTCTACCAATTTACTGTGAGTCTGACTGTCTTTAGCCAGCAGGTGGGTCTCTTATAGGCAGAATATGGTTGGGTCTTTTTTTTTTTTATCAATATTTTTTATTTTAATATTGTGGGGTACAGTTAAGGGTTAGGTATACAAATATGCTTCATTCAGGCACCCTTGTTGATAAGGGGTGTCTCCCTGTCCCCAGACAGATATTGACTACCGTTAGTCCCACCTCCCTTCCCCTCCCTCCCCCTCCCATAGTTTCCCACCACTGTCAATCCTTTTCTTATAGTATTACGATAGATGATCAAGGTCCACTATATGAGTGAGAACATGTGATACTCAGATCTTTGTTTCTGTGAGAGGTCACTCAGTATTATAGACTCTAGTTCCATCCAGGTTGCTGCAAAATTCATGATTTTGTTCTTTTTTATAGCTGCGTAGTATTCCATTGTGTATATGTACCACATTTTTTAAATTCAGTCCTCTTTTGATGGACAGCATGGTTGGTTCCAGGTTCTTGCTATTGTGAACAATGCTGCAATAAACATACGTGTGCAAGTATCTTTTGTATAGAGTGATTTGAGTTCTTCAGGGTTTATTCCCAGTAGGGGGATTGCAGGGTCATATGGAAGGTCGATATTTAGAGCTTTTATCAAAAGTCATGATTTTATTGGGTCTTTTTTAAAATTCAGTTTGCCACTCTGATTCTTTTAAATTGGACATTTATTTAGCCCATTTACATTCAAGGATGATATTGATATGAGAGGTTTTGTTCCTACCATTGTGTTGTAAGCTAGCTGACTTGGGGATTCTAATGTGTACTTGCTTTATAGAAACTGTGAGTTTTGAATGTAGGTGCCCTTTTGCTAGCTAGAGTCATCATTTAATTTCCAAGTTTAGAGCTCATTTGAGCACCTCTTGCAGAGCTAGGTTAGTGGCAACAAACTCCCTTAGCGTTTGTTTGTCTGGGAAGGGCTTTATTTATCCTTTGTTTATGAAATTTAATTTGGCTGGCTATAAAATTCTTGGCTGGCATTTTTTCTTTAAGGAGATTGGAAATAGGTCCCCATTCACTTCTGGTTACTGCTGAGAAGTCTGTTGCTAATCTGATGTCCTTCCCTTTGTAAGTGATTTGGCACGTCTCTCTTGTTGCCCTTAGCATATTTTCTTTCACATTGACTTTGGATATCTGACAATGATATGGCTTGGTGAGTTCTTCTTGTGATATATATTACAGAAGTTCTTTGGGCTTCTTGTATCTGGAGGTCTAGGTTTCTCACTAGACCAGGAAGTTTTCTTAAATTATTTCCTCAAATATATTTTCCATGCTTTTTACTTTGACTTCTCCCTCTGGGATGCCTATGATTTGTAGGTTTGGTCACTTTATGTAGTCCCATGTGTCTTGTCGGCTTATTTTTCTTGAATCTTTTTTCTTTGTTTCTCTCTCACTGAGGTTGGATGACTGTGGAGGTTAAACTTTTCATTGGACATCACTGACAGCAGACATAGGGATAAATGAAATGCATACTAATCCCAATTTGCACAGCTTTGTTCACTATTATTAATGTTGGGTGAAGGTGGAAGATCAGCTTGCTGTTGGACTCCAGTGACCCTACCCTGACAGGCGAATTAGATGATCACCACATGCTTCAGAGAGACATGACAGAAGATCAGTTTCTTCCTTGCTTCCTGATACTTCAGGAGTGGGACGAAAAGTTGTCTATTGGTGCTTGACTAGAGTGGGGAACCGAGATTTGCCAAAAAGTTTTGTTGCTGTTCTTAGATCACACTTTTTCTGGTCTTTTGACTAAAATAATTGACTTTTCTTGGAATTTTTCAACTGTTATTGTTGGTGCTTCTGGGTTGGAGGCTTCTCTAATACCCTGTCAGGGGCATTTGGGAGGAAATTAAATTTTTTTAAAAAGGATCTCACTGTGTTGTTCTTACTCATCACCTGTGGATACTAGCTAGTCTATCTTCCCCTTTCTGAATTTCAGAGTTTTCTTTGTTTATTTGTTATGTTATAATCAGGATGATGTAGAGGGACCATCTGCAAAGGGTGGGTATATTCTAGCTTGGTCAGAACTCGAGGTCTCTAGGACAGTGATTTTGAGAACTATATTTTTTATGTCCCTGAAGAATCTACCAAGATCTGTTAATCTCTCGACCATGTGTTGGATTGCAGAGGAGGTCCTCGATTAGTTTATGTAACTACAATCTTGCTTTTGTGATCTTTTGCTTCTCCCTGAACTTCGGTTCCTGAGTTGCTATGATTCATGATGCAGTCTCAATGAAATGTGGCAGAATAAATTCATTTTCTATGCTTTCATGTTTCCAAGTATGATGCCTATTTAACTATTTTAGGTACTTTAAAAAATCTTTTCACTCACTAGTGATAAAATAAGTTATAAATTGCAATTTTCTGTACTCAAGTTTTTTTTCCAAGTGAGTTTGAAAGATCTTGTCTTATTTGCTGATGGAATTTATGAATGAATATTTTATCTCCATGGAATAGACTGATAAATCTTTGTATTCCTCTTAGAAACTGTTGTTCTGACTTGGCTAATAAGGCTTGACATTAAAAGTCTGTGAGATCTTCAGAATGTAAAATAGTGTGTTGGAAGCATTTATTTTGTTTAATCAGTTTTATTGGCTGGAGTCATAAAGTTCAGAAGTGAATAAGAAAGAAAACTATTGTCTGAAGGATAGGAAAGCTTGTATTAAAATGACGGCAGTGAGCACTATTCACGATAGCAAAAACATGGTACCAACAATGCTGCCCATTGAAACTGGACTGGATTTTTTAAAATGTGGTACATATACACCATGGAATGTTATGCAGCCATAAAGAAGGACAAACTTATGAACTTTGCAGCAACTTGGATCGATTTAGAGTCTATCATACTCATTGATTTATCACAAAAGCAAAAAACTGAGTACTACACGTTCTCACTCATACGTGGACCCTGAACATTTACCATAATACAATAAGAAAGGAATTGGCAGTAGCCAGAAACTGCCAGGGAAGGGAAGGGTGGCAATAACTTCAATAAGCGTACCTGACTTCAAACCAGGAGAAATGGGCACCAAAGGGAGGCCCAAACTTTGCCTTTACAATGACCACTTGTATACTTAATACTGAATTGTACCCCACATCTTTAAAATAAAAAATAAAATGCAGTGAGCAAGTATCCATTTTCAGTCATTTCTTTACAATTATGCCTTTTTTATTTCCTTAAGTGTTTGTTTGCATATATGAAGGGGGACCCCCCAAAAAAAGACGGAATTGGTTTTTAGAGGGTAGGCCCCTTATAGTACAGATTTAAGAACCCATTAGCATCACTGTGCCATCCAGCATTGTGAAAGGCTGCATTTGGCTTCAATGAATTATTTCTTGGAGTTCCTTTCAAAGTGCTTTTCCATTTCATGAGTGATTTACGAGAGCACCTGCTCACCAAGTGCTGCGCATTCGGTAGTTTTTTTTTTTTTTACCCAAAACAGCATGACCCTCATACCCCACCCACCCGATTCCCCCAACCTCAACCCGAGCAGCTTTTTTGTTTGCTCAGATGGAATAAAAGTCCTCAAAGGAAAACGTTGTGCCAATGTGGAATAGGTGAAACTAAAAACGGCAGAAGGACTAAAAGGCATCAAATTTGACAAATTCTAAAACTGTTTTGAGAAATGGAAAAAGCATCTGGATAGGTATATTGCATCAAACGAAGAGTATTTTGAAGGTGACAAGTTTAAACATGAAAGAAAAAAAACAATTTTTTAATGAATAAATTATGTTTGCCCCCCCATATATGTAATGTAGGTATTTGTAATTGTTGCCTAGCTTAATTTGTAGAACTGAAAATAAAAACTCTCTGTGTCTGTGGGTTTGCAAATGAGAAGTCTCTCCTCCTAAAGCAATGAGGGTGTAATGTTTTCCTATCCCTAAAAGTGTTTAGTAATGTTGGTGATATTTTTTTCTTAATCATAATTCCATCCTAGTCTGTTTGGTTTATTTCATATGAAAAATGTTCAGATAATTCTAATAAAAGGTTAAACAAGACTTTCCTAAGTAAAACTTGAATTTCCACTACTTTAATTATGATGGCTTATAAGAATGGCATGCAAATACACAAACACACACAACCTTTTACCTTGAAAGCATTTTTAATAAGAATCCATGTGTATATGAATCTTTATGGAAATGAAACTGCTTTGATAATTTTGGTTTATGACAGTTACATTTTTCTCTGTGATTATAATGCAAAATATAAGAAAATTAAACATTGTATTTTCTGAAGCACTTGAATTTGTGATCTCATGTACAGCCTAGTTTATCGAAACTTCTTAAATCACCTGTAATGGTTTTACTTACTATACGAGCTAACATTGCAACCATATATATGTATATAATTCTATTGGTTCTGTTTTTTTCTAGTGAATCTTGAGTAATTATTGCCTAGCTGATTAAGAAGCAATTGTATAAAATAATATGTATAAAATATTTGATTTAGTTTATTACAAATAAAAATGTAATATATTTGTAACGTGTTTGCTGATAATAGCACCGAATGGGTGGGGGGGGGAACAAAGTTGTATTTGGCTAAAGAAATTACTATATATGATGAAGTAATTATTATAACAATGTGTGGATAGACTTATAACATTAATAGATGTAATATGCATAATAATAATGTGGCAAAATATATAAAGCTATGGAAGATAATGTTTTATGTATCATTGGAATTTAGCTGGTATAAATCTGAATCTAATAAAATGTATATGGCAAGTCCTGGAGCAACCACTAAGAAATATAACTTTTAAAATATAGTGGAAAAAATAATTAGAGAAATGTAAATTCTTCATCAGAGAATTTTTTTAATGCAAAAGAAAGAGTAACAAGGGAATGGAATAACAAAAGAGGAGGCTTCAAGATAACTGATTAGAGGCATCCAGCACTTGTCTCCTCAATAAAGAAGAACCAAAATAGCTAATAGACAATCACATTTTAAGTAGAGCATTTAAAAAGGAACACTGGGAGGCTGGTCTTAAACCCCTGGGCTCAGGCAATCATCTCACCTCCACCACCCAAAGTGCTGAGATTACAGGTATGAGCCACCACACCCAGTTTAATCATGTTGCTCATTATTGAGAAAGTTAGCTGCCACATTGTGAACAACTTCATGGAAAGGCCTTCATAGCAAAGAACTGAGACATCTTGCCAACAGTTAGTGAGAAACTGAGGCCTCCATTCAAGAGCCAGACAGAGACCAGCATTGCCCCGCCCAGCTCTGTTCAGGCTCCAACCTGGGACTGAGAGATTATCCCTTCACTGAATATGGAGAGACAGACACCCCTCTCCCATGCTGGAATAGGCACAGACACGTCAGATCTGAGTGGTAGACACGACAGCAGCAACAACAGCAGAGGAGTCAGGTGAGCCCAGATCTAACCCATTCTCTTCCCACAGTAGTCCATGGGACATGTGACCCATGCTGAGAGCAACCCTATCAGCCTGCATTGAAAGCATAAGGGACAGGCTGGAGATCGGAGCCACTCCTTAATGTAGTGGCAGCAGCCAAAAGGAACCTGGAGTTACAGAAATGACCACAGAGCAAGTTTTATTTACTTTTGTTTGTTTGTTTTAGTTTAGTTTTGTTTTTTTAGAGTCTCACTCTGTCGCCCAGGATGGAGTGCCATGGCATACTCATGGCCACCCCAGCATCAACCTGCTGGGTTCCAGCGATCCAAGTAGCTGGAACTATAGGCATGTGGGACCACACCTGGCCAATTTTTTGATTTATTGTAGAGACGAGATCTCGTCAATTTGCCCAGGCTGATCTTGAACCCGCAGATTCAGGTAATCCACTTGCCTCAGCTTCCCAAAGTGCTAGGATTACAGGCAGAGCCACCAAGTCCAGCCTTATTTTTGTTTTTTTCTTCTTCGTTTTTGTTTATGTTTTTGTACTTGCTTTGTTCCTGCTTTTTTTTTTTAGATTTTCTGTTTCTGTATGATTATTTTTGAGGGTGAGTACATCAACAGGAGGATTTTTGCTTGTTTGCTAGTTTGTATGATAGTATGGGGTTTTCTTTGTTTGTTTTTTCTGTCTTTGTTTGTTTCTCTATTTATTCATTAGTTGGTATGACTGTCTGTTCCCCTCTTCTTCTTCTCTCTACACCTTCCTTTAATTTTCCTCCTTCCTTTTATTATTCTTTTCCTTTTTGTTATCTCATTTTGCTTTCAGGGGCAAACATGCGCCCCCACTGCATGGAAAGATTGTAAGGCAGTGGGTAGTGGGTTCCAGGAGGCCCACACACTTGTCAGAGGATACTGGGATCTGCAGATAGCTTCTGAATAACAGTTCCCCACTTAATTAAATCCCAAAACTGCAAAAAGCACAGCCTCCCCACTCCTAGTCCAGCTTTAAAATTGAACAAAGCCAGAGGATCTACATAGGGAAGAATGGGAGATTGAGCAAGCAGACGTAAAAGCTATCCCCTCATCACTGAACAACAGAATTAAAGAAACAGTTTTTTAAAAAGGGGGGACAACCTACACAAATGAAGAAAAACCAAAGGAAGAATATAGGTCATACAGAGGACAACTGAGAATGTAGACTTTGTAACTCAAACAATGAAGATCCCCCAGAATGACTGGTCTCAAACCACAAACCAAGATATCAAGATATTAATAGAGAGAATAAAGAGAAATGAGGAGAGACAATAAGAAGGAATGAAGGAGTTGATAATGGAGATAACAGCAATAAAGAATATAGTGAATGAAGTAAATAACAAACTGATAAGCATTGAAAGCAGAATTAGTCAAGCAGAAGAAAGAATCTCAGAGCTTGAGGACCAAATATGGAACTAACCCAAACAGCCAAAAACATAGGAAAAAAGCTTAAAAAATAGAAAACCTCCAAGAGATGAGCAATTATATCAAGAGGCCAAACCTAAGATTAAATGGAATCCCTGAGACAGAAACAGAGACAGAGACCAACCTGGAACAAACATTCCACGTAATTATCCTAGAAAACTTCCCTCATCTCATTAGAGATGTGACCATTAAAACACAGGAGATTCAGAGAACCCCTGTAAGACAACATATAAGAAGACCAACCCTGGAGAGTGTTGAAAAGATGGCAACCGAGCCAGTCAGACTATCCAAACCCCAGTGTGAGTGAGTGTATGGAAAATTTTGTGTACATGCTGGTGAGTGAGTAGGTGTGTGAGTGGCTGAATGAGTGAGGGCTAGAGAGCTAGTTGCCAGGGGCTCCTGGTGCAGCAGCTGGTGACACAGCTGTTCGGCTTGGACACCAGCAATTCCCAAGACACAGAAGCTGAGTGCCATTTTTAAAAAAATCAACAAAACACTTCCTGGGAAGAAAATGCTAGGAGAGACTAAGTGGGAGCTTGTGAGCAAGTAGCCAGGACCGTCCTGGTGAAACAGCTGATGCTGCAGCTGCTCTGCTTGGTCTTTAGCTATTCCCAGGTCCCAGAAGCTGTGTGTCATTTTTTTTCAAATGGACAAAAGTTTTCCTACAAAGAAGCAGTGGAGAGACTTCTGGCTCCAGACTCAGTGTGACAACTGCAGCAGGAGAGACTGCTGGCTCCAGGTTTTGCCTCACCACTGCAGCACCTGGCTGAACACTAGCAGCAAGGGCTGCAGAGGGAGCCCAGAGGCAGAGTCCCATCTGAGAAGATGAAAGAGGCACACCACCACCATCTTGCTAATGGGACAGGAAAGTACTCTGACTTGCTCACCACAGAGCAACAGACCCAAACTCTGTGACTGGTGGATCAACTACTCAGGAGTTTATCATGACCCAAAGGGAATACCCTGAAAACACAAACTTCAGAGGGACCTGGTGGGTGCTGAGTCTCGGGTGCCCCATCTCCTACCCTGATTCAGCCACGGGACAAAAGGTATGCCAGAAAAGGATGAGTAAGACCTCCAAAGAGATCAGTGGTGATTCTGGGGCTGACCCAACCCCCCTCCTCCCCAACAATCTTCTGAACCTCAGACCCACACAGTTGGGGCATGACTGAGAGGGACAAACTCTGGCAGAGCCTGGACATCAGTCACAATAGGAGAACTCCATTCCAGGATAAGCCTGGCTGGGGCACCCCCAAGTACAAACCTGGGGAAGAGACAATCCTACAACTCCCCTCTGGAGGGGATCTCCCTGACCATATGAGAGAGGGAGGGGATGACTACAGTCCCACCCACCCCCACTGCCTCTCCTCCTTCCTTGCTCTTGACACTGGGGAGAAAGTAAAAGAGGAAGAAGTTCTGCAGGAGATAGCAGAGCAGATGAGAGGAACAATTACAGAAACTGCCACAAGAGGGCAGGGGTTTGTTCTTTTTTTAATTTTCAATCTTTTTTATTAAAAAAATTTTTTTCCTCTTTGTTTGCTAGTTCATATATTTTTAAAAATATTTTTCCTTTGTGCATGAGTGTGTTATGTGAGGGTTTGATCTGCATCCCCCCTTTTTTCTCTTTTCTTTTTCTTTCTTCTTTTGTTTTTTTTTGTTTTTTTTTTTTGGTGGCCCACATTTGGCCTAGCAATTTATTAAGATGAGCGAAATTCTTTTATTATTATTATTATTATTGTTTTTTTTATTGTGATATTGAGGAGTACATTTAAGGGTTAGGTACAAAAATATGTCTCGTTCAGGCACCCTTGTTTGTAAGAAGTGTCTCCCCATCCCCAGACAGGTATTTACTGCCATCAATTGCTTCCCCTATCCCTCCCACCCCCCCATCGTTTCCCACCACTGTCAGTCATTTTCTTGTGGTAATACGTTGGGTGATCAAGGTCTACTATATGAGTGAGAACATGTGATACCCAGTTTTTTGTTTCTGTGAGAGGTCACTCAGTATTATAGACTCTAGTTCCATCCAGGT
>CAUYQG010041691.1:0-35191 GCA_963574415.1 Tarsius wallacei | reverse complement strand
CCACGCCCGGCTAATTTTTGATTTATTGTAGAGATGAGGTCTCGCTTGCCCAGGCGGGTCTCGAACCCGCGGGCTCAGGCAATCCACTCACCTCAGCCTCCCAAGGCGCGGGATTACAGGCTGAGCCACCGAGCCCGGCAACAAATACTAATTTTTAGGAATGCAATTAAAGTTTAAAAGGACACTGATTTTGTGTAAGCTCTTAATATATAACTTCAGGCATATGTGTTATGCTTTCCTAGGCAATATAATTTTTAAATTTAGCGTGAATTTTTTTTATAAGACTTCTTAACCGTGGAGTCACCAGGGTCCTGGGGGGACTTCTATATGCTTGCAAGCAGAATCAAGACTTGTATTGCTTGTCCAATCCTTTGCTCTGTTTTGAGATAGAGATAGCCTGGAAGGAAGGACTATCTTATATCAATATGCCTAAAAGTGTTGCTTGTTTTGCGATTTGAATAGACTCTCTGTATAAGGTGGTGGAGACTCTGCTTGACAAAAAGGGGTTAAATAAAGATGGTCATCTAAGAAACAATCTTAAATATATGGCTATCATTTGGGAGTAGATGGGACTTTTAGAGGCATGTAAATCATATGTCACAGGCCACTATGCTACCAAGGAGTAGTAGCCTTGACTGAAAAGAGTGGTGCAGCATTTTAAGATTTAGAAACTTGTTTTTTTTCTCCTATTTGAGACCTTGGGCTGTAAACAATCCTGAATGCAGTGGCTATATGTTTTAATATGGAAATATTTCATGAATAGAAGTGTTCTGATAGAAATACAAGGGACAGCTTCCTGCTAGAGTGAAACACATGCTGCCTTCTGAGACATCTCTACCCTGCACATGTAGCATAATTATGCTGCTTAGAAAGAAACTCAGAAGCAAAACAATAGCTATCAGCTATCACTTTTCTATAACTATCAAACTAACCTTATGTATGACATTAAAAAGTGGCTTTCATTATAGTAGCCTTCCATTTCTTTTTAATTGCTTCCATTTTTCTTGAAGTCATTAATATTCAAAAATTCAATCATTGTACTTCATTCTCTTTTTGAGATTCTTACATGAAAGACTCCATAAAGCTATAAATTATAAAAAATTATTTCCATATTGGAATAGCTTTTAAAGCAGGAATCTCAAGTCTTGCTTTACATAGAATATGCCTGGCCTCTTTTGATATCTAACAGCTGAAAAATTACTTTTGAGAAAATGTTCTTAGGTTCAAGGCCTTTTGTCTCCTCTGATAATTGCTCAAATGTCCATATTTTACTTCATGTTTTGTTCCCTTGAGATTTCTCTTTCATTCTAATCATATGCAAAATTCTGAATACAGAAAATATGTTTTAAATTTAGAAATTTATTTCAGAAACACTGGCCTTTTCCTCTTTAGAGGGCAGTGTGAAAGTGCTGTTTTGCATTTGTCTTTTTAAATGCATTTTGTTCTGTGAACCTCTGCAATTTAAAGTACTTTAGTTTAATCTTTATAATAATAGAGATTCATTTATTTGCAAGTTCTAGTAAAAAAGTATTTTGGTGGATATTTAAAAAAACACATGTTAAAACGATTAATCTAATGTTTATCGGGCAATAGGAATTATATCTAGAACTGCATTTATGCAAGAACTGTTTAGTATGTTTTTCCAGAGTTATGTGTTATCATTATTTAAGACATCTGCCTCTCTCTCTTATCTTTGCTTGTATGTAAAAGACAATTTCAATAATTTTGGCAATATATTAAAAATGACAGTATCTCTTATATTTGCTTAATTTTACATTACTACAATTTTCATGTATTGTTAAATACTGCTTAATATCATGTATGATAATTGTCTCCTTGTTAGCAGGTTGAGAGGCAGGGAAAATTTTGCTTTTAATGTTCCTATTGAATGGTATAAGTCACTTTATTTCCCATTAAGAGAATGACATTTGCATCCTCTCTACATCATTTTTCCAGTGCTAATTCTAAACCATCTTCATGCATATATTTGTCCAAAGGCTGTTCTGGTCACTTATGTGTTGATGACAGAGCCGGAATTTACGAGGAACTCCTCCTTAGAAGATGCTATTAGCACTACCAAGTAAGTAATTTGATGACCAAAACACACACATGAAAAATTCAGAGAAATTTGTTCACCCTGACTATAACTCCTACTATGGTTAATCCTCTTCACTTCTGTTAAGACTGATCCTGTTTGATTCTAAGATATCTTTGAAGATGACGATAAGGATGAACTTTACCATCATCCCTAGTTGTATTATCTTGTAAGAATATTATATTTTTATATGGAGACTAAGTTCCCAACATTACCATTCTTTAGTCTAATTACATAATCTTTTTCCTTCGAATGCAGACCTCTCCCCAGGAGACTGAGTCAAACGGATTTTCACATCCATACTCCCATTTATCACCTGGCCTGAAAGCAGTGGCAGAACAATGATTTTAACTCTTTCTATATCCTTAAAAAATATAAATCCTCAGGACTCACTGACATTCCTTTCTGCAGGTCTTTTAAAATAATTATGTTTGGACCTACCTTATATTTATTAAAACTAGATATCTTCTAAGGCATAATTTTCCCTGGAGCCTTCTTTATCAGTTCTCTGTGTTTTCATATATAGAAGTGTCTCAGAGCTTGGAGACGATGTCAATCACCTCCTCATCCTCCAAGCAAATTTCACACTATATATATATATATACATATATATACATACACACACACACACATATATATATAGTGTTGATAAGTACACTATATATATACAGTGTACTTCTCTGAGTGGTGTCCTTTGCAGTTCCACTTGTAAGAGTAGAACATTTAATTTTCTGTCCTCCAATCAGACTTCAGAGCTCTACATATTCATAATTTCTTTTCCAAAGAAAATAATAATTGAAGATTCGTTTCTCAAGACATCATGATACAAATAATTTATAAGAATTATAAATTTTCCTTGCATGAAGAAAACAACTCTTCAGTGTTTTCAACTGGGATAAAAAGTAGCTAAGGTAAAAGAGAAGAAAGTTATTTTGGAGGAGAGAACATTAGCACAGAGATGATCCTACTTCAGTTATTTCTTTATAAAGGGATTATCTTTTCTAATCAAGTCAACCTGATTCAGTGGCTATTTTCAGTACAGGATAAGGTTCCTTAAAATGTTTATATTTTGTTGGTTCAAAAAAATGTTTTTCTCACAAGTTATTTAATTCAGTGAAGTTCTCAACAAACTTCCACTGCACACCACGTCTCAGAAAACCTCTTATGTAATTGGTACCTTTTCAACTAATCATGACTTTGAATAGCAGAAATATGGTTAATTAATTCTGCTACTTATTATTATTAAAAATTGGATTCCTTTGGCAGCAAAATTAATTCAAGCTTTTGCAAAGGAAGCTTATGATCTTCTGTCCACTAGCCCGGCTTCTGAAACTGATGCTCCTTCAAAATAACAGAGTGCCTTGAAGTTCAGTGAATTCAAAATGGGATTTGGACCCTAATGCTTTAAAATTTCTAGGGATCCACTTTTGATGGACCCCTAGATTTTTCTTTTAAAAATGGGGGATACAATTCAGGATTAGGTACATAAGTGACCATTGTGCAGTTGAAATTTGAGCCTACCATCAGTCCACACTTCACCCGGTTTGGGATCAGGTACCATTATTAGTGTTATGTGCCCTCCCACCACCCCCCCCGGCAGTAGCCTGCTACCGCCAATCTCTTTCATGTAGTATCATGATAAATATTCAGGGTCCACTTATGAGTTTTTAAAGCATTAGAGCTCAAATCCCATTCTGAATTCATTGAGCTTCCAAAGCACTCTGTGATTTTGAAGGATGTGGTACACATACATGATGGAATATTACACAGCTATAAAGAAGGACAACATTATGAACTTCATGGCAAGTTGGATGAATTTAGAGTCCATCATACTCAGTGATCTGTCACAGAGACAAAGCACTGAGTAGCACATGTTCTCACTCATAAGTGAGTCCTGAACATTAATCACAATACTACAAGAGAGGGAGCAGCAGTAGTGGGACACAGCCAGGGGAGGAAAGGAGGACACATAACATAACTAAGGGTACTGAATCCTAAACCAGGGGAAATGAGGACCAGTGGGAACCCCCAACTTCACCTGTATGTAGATCACCTATGTACCTTAACCTGACTTGTACCCCACATCTTTAAAATAAAATAAAATAAAGAGGGGAAAATTCTCTAGAAATCCATCTTATCTTCTTTCTTGTCATTTTTGGTTGATAGTAAATATTTAATTTCTTTCCTCTACCTTCATTTTTACTGTTTCTCTGATCCAAATTCCTTTTCCTTTTCTTCCCTCTTAAATGTTTCATTCTGTAATCTGGAACCTCACAATTCAAGTTTTTAAAAAAATTAATTTTAAATGTCTTTCACAACATGATTTCATGCTTTTTTTGCCCGAATAGAAGTCAGTCATTCTGCGACTACTTCCCTTAGTAGCGTTCTCATTATTTTTACTTGATCTCTACTACCCTTTTCCCAGACTTGAGAAGTCATGTCAGCATCCTTCTCCCTCTTCGACCTACTTTCAAAGGCCATTTGCCCACTTTTGTAGTATGGAAATAATTACAGATTTGAGAGCCATGTTATCTAGGAATATTAGACTGTGTATCTTGCTATATCAGAAGCTACCCTTCAGAAAAGGGTTTGTATCTTTTCTATCCTGAGTTGTAGTATCCCAGGTAATGTCAACTTTATAAATACAACCTAAGATATCACTATTTTATCTAACTGACCCACTTAATCTCACATGTTATGGATTAAGTAGTATCCCCTTCCAAAAAGGTATGCTGGAGTCATTACAACCAGTATCTCAGATGGTTGCCTTATTTGGGGATAAAATCATTACAGAAGTTATCAAGAAATTCAGTTGAGGTCATTAGGGTGGACATTTAGTTGATATGACTAGTGGTACTTTTAAAAGAAGAAATTTGGGCACAAAAACAGCCATAGAAGTTAAGACAATGTGAAGAGACATAGAAAGAGGACAGCCTTTTACAAGTCAAGGAAAGAAGCCTGAAACAGATTATTCCTTCAGTCTTCACAAGTGAACTACTGCTCTTTGGCATCTAATTCCAAAGTCATAGCTTGTAATTCAACACCCAGGACTGGTAAATCTCACAGATATGAAAATTAATAATCTCGTACCCACCAATAATGTTTTTATGCAACAAATCTTATCACTTCATATCTGCTGTGATCCTATGTACCCCATTAGCCTTTTGACACACTTTTTTACTCTCAATCAATTCTTCTCTGTTTTTGGTGATTCCCCATCTAACTTAGCAATGGAATTGTTATTGTCACTGTATTGCATCAAACTAAATTTCATTCCTAGACTTTTTTGATTTTCTTCTCTCCTTCTACATTTGAACAATTCACTGCTGCTGGAAAAAAATGCAACCAGAAATATGCTTCCTGTACAAATTGCAGTCTCAAGTAGTACGAATCTTTATCAAACAGTCCTAAATCCCCACACTTCTTCTATGTCTACTCAACTCTTAGCAGTCATCTCAAGTATAACTTCAAACCTTCCCTATTCTCCTCCCACATCTTATCTAAATTTAACTTTCAGGAGATGACCTTATCTATTTCTTTGGCTTGTCAAACATCATCCTACTGAAACTCCAGACACTTCTCGCAATTTCAATGACAAATCCAACCTCTGTACTCAGAATAACTGTAGTAACTGTAAAACAGCTTGTTTGATATATTCTTTATGATCGTGATTCCACCCATTCATCGGTCCATCAATAGTCATTTTCTTTTCTTAATTACCAAACTATTTTCTCTCTATTGGTCCATTTACCAATCAATCAACAGCTATTATATAATACATCTACTCCTATTTTTAAAATCCTTCCACTTTATTCATCCCCACTATAAGCCTCTCTTTGCCTGAAATACTCTACCATCTTCTTTACTGGCCTTCAGTGTCCAGTCTTGCAAACTCTTCAAGCCTAATCCATTCTTTATCCTACATTTCTTGTGGTCTCAATGTTTCTAATATGTAAATCAAGTTATTTTCTTTCAATTGTCTTAATCCATGAATGTTCATTAAATTAAGTAGAAAATCCAAACACATTAACATTGTGAGAAGGTATCTTCATTGGCCTAAGAAAGTCCCAGTTAATGCTTTTATCCCTGTATCATTGCAATTTGTACTACTGTAATATTTAAAAATATTCAGGTTTTGATGATAAATGACGTCTACTAAGAATCTGGCTCTTGATATTGATCATTTCAACTATATATTTTTTCTGATTATTTTCCAGAAAACAATGCATTAACCTATTGCAATAAATACAAATATTAACCAACACGTTTGAAACAATAGCCCTCCCTTATCTGTGGTTTTGTTTTCCTCACTTTCAGTACCCATGGTCAGGTGAGTCTAAAAATGGATGAGTACAGTACAGTAAGGTATTTGGAGAGAGAGAGACCATATTCAAATAACTTTTATTATACTGCTGTTGTTGTTGACATCTTTCTGTGCCTAATTCATAAATTAAACTTTACTATAGGTATGTATGTACTGGAAAAATGTCATATATGTTGTAGGGTTTGGTAGTATCCACAGTTTCAGGCATCTTCTGGAGGCCCCGGAATGTATCCTTCAGCAGATAAATGGAGACTATTGTATATATAAGTTATAAATGTTCAGAAATGCCCCAAACCAGTTCCAATGCATTACTTTTGTATAAATAACAGCTTGTTAATATATATGTATAATTCATATACCTTGCAATTCATCCAGTTAAGTGTAAAATTTAATGGTTTTATTGTACAAGCATTTACAGAGTTATCTAACCATCCCTACAATTGATTTTAGAACATTTTATGAGGGCTGACAATTAAGTTCACGAACATGCCACTGTGCTATTACATTGGCAGCATTGTACAAACAACTCAGTAAGGTTTTATAATCTTGATATATCAGTGTTTTACAGCTGTGTTCAATTGATGTGTGGTGGTGTCTTGCTGAGTGGTGTTCATTATTGTTTTTGTGTGCCATTGCAAGAATGTCAGGGCTTGAATTAGAGCAATGAACAAACATTACGTTTCTTGTTAAACTTGGCAAGAGTGGAAATGAAATCGGAGACATTTTAGTTCAAGTTTATGGGGATATGCCAGGAGAGAAATGTCAGTGTACAAATGAGTGTAACTTTTTTTTCTGAGGGGAAAGAAAGTATCATTGATGAAGAGAGGTCAGAACTGACGAAAACGTTGCAAAAATTCATTGAATTGTGCATCAAAATCATTGGCTAACTGTGAGAAGTATAACAAATCAAATAAACATCTATGGAGAAACAGGAAAATCTTAATTGAAAATCTTGGCATGAGAAAGGTGTGTGCGGAATGGTTCCAAAAGAGCTCTTGCATAAGGATAATGCACCAGCTCACACAGCACTGTCTGTAAAGGAGTTTTTAGGTAGTAAACAAATAGCTGTATTGGAACACTCTCCCTACTCACATGATCTGGCCCCCAGTAATTTTTTCTTTACCCAAAGATAAAGGAAATATTGAAAAGAAGATATTTTGATAACATTCAAGACATCAAGGGTCACACGATGACAGCTCTGATGACCATTCCAGAAAGAGTTCCAAAATTGCTTTGACAGGTGGATAGACACAGGCATCAGTATAAAGTTTCACAAGGGGGTACTTTGAAGTTTTGTAGAACTAATCTTTGGTTGCTGGAAGATGAATTCTGAGCCCTTGAAATATGCTACAAAACAAAAACAAAAACAAAAACAAAAAACAAAAAAAACCTGCACATACGTGTTTATAGCTGCACTATTCACAGTAGTAAAAACATGGATCCAACTCCACTGCCTATCAAAAGTGGACTGGAAAAGAAAATGTGGTACATATATATGATGGAGTATTACGCAGCCATAAAGGAAAACAAAATCATGGAATTCACAGCAAATTGGAAGGAGTTGGAGACCATCATACTTAGTGATCTGTCACAGAGACAAAGAACTAAATACTGAATGTTCTCACATATAAGTGGGATATGAACATTCACCACATTAGCACAAGGGAGGGACCGGCAGTCAATGGACACTGACAAGTGAGAGAGGGAGCCCATAGCATCACAAAGGGTACCTGATCCTAAACCAGTAGGGATATTTGGAGGCCCAAACTTCGCCTGCACAAAGCCTGATTGTGACAAATCCTGACTTGCACTCCACATATTCAAAATTAAAAATAAGTAAATCAATTTTAAAAAACTAGCATTTCCTTGCTTTGTTCAGGATTTGAGCAACTCAGGCCAATTGAGTTAACTCTTGCATGCACTGTCTATCCCCTGGCTTTTGGCCTAGGCTCACTTACAACAAAAGGATTCTATTTTCCTGAATATCTACCTTTAGTATAGCATTTATATAACAGATGGACAATAGTATTGGCATAAATAAGCCTGAAATGTAATGGAGTCAGTGCTGAGTAGGGATAGTCTTAAAGAAACAATTAGTCCATCCTATTCATCTTCATATACACTTTTATATTTTTGTGCAAATTTGATGACTCACTGTTCCTCCTTGATCTGTTTTTTTGTATCTTGTGATAAACTTGTGCAAAACTACTTAGCATATAAACAAGCTGATGGTAACCTAAATTGAGTTTTTCCTCAAACTAGCTATTTCCAAGCAGTATTACATACCAAGGGAGGCTTTCATTTAAACATTTGATACATTTGATCATCAATATTAATATTTTCATATGACTTATTTCTGGGTTTCAAGTCAGTCGAGGATGAAGCCAGTTACCCTTTCTTTGTTCAGAGGCTTTTACTAAGAATGGTTCACGTTGTGTGCTGTTACATAGCACAGCCTACCTTCCCCCTACAAGGAAGATGCGGGAGTTTAGAATAGTTCCTATCCCTACTAACTGTATTATAGGACATATCACTTCTGATCTGCTCCTGGGATGGGGTAGGTATTTGGCATCAGTGTAAATTACGAATACCCCCCCCACCAGAGAACTTTTTGGAAGTCCATAAGTTTTCCATAAGTGTGCCCCTTGAATCTCTGTAGCTAGGATGGATGATCATTGTACCATGGCTACTTCAAAGACGATTATTTTCTGTTTCAAATCAACTTTAGTTACAATTTATATATAATAATGGCATCAATTTGTATGTGCAATTCAACTATTGTAGACATATGCGTAAACCTTTGAAACAAGTTCTGTAATTAACATACAGGGCATTTCTATCACTTCTAAAAGATTGCTTTTTGTCCCATTGCAGTTAATCTTTCCCTCTTACTTAGCTCCAGTCAACTACCTTTCTTCTCTTTGTTGCTAAAGGTTAGATTGGATTTTTCTAACTATATGTGTGTGTGTGTGCGTGTGTGTGTGTGTGTGTGTATAGATTAGATTGGATTTTTCTAACTATATGTGTGTACACACACACACACACACACACACACACACACACACACACAAATATTTATGTCTGGTCTATTTGGTCCAGTACAATGACACTCATGCATGTTGTTGAGTGTTATGATAGCTGACTCCTTTTAATTTTTTTATTTCTGTTTTATTTTAGATTTATTTTAATACAGAGGGAGGCTGTTATTACCATGAATTAAGTAGCTCTTTTTGGGGGGTCAGTGTCCAAGCTCTTTCCCAATGCTGGCTCCAAGCAATCTACACCATTATTAGTTTAGTCTCCCTGACTCACTTCATTAAATCCTCACCCTTTCTTCAGATTGACTCCCTTTTCTTACCTTTCTCCTGAAATATTATTTCATTTAGTCTTCTTATTCTAGTTAGCAATTGTTTTCTCTGATTTCCTCTCCTCATTAAAAGAAAATCCAGCATGTTTCGTGATGTCTAGAAAAAATCTATCTTCCTTGAAGTCCTCTCTTGTCTTATGCATGAACATTGTTTATTCTACCATACAGGATTATGTCATTTAGTACAAATGGCCTGAATGCAGTTAGGGTACATATTTTGTACCCCAAAACAAGGATTCTTTCATACTAGAGTTAGATGAATTGTAGGCCTACCTAGATGAGTCTGAGTATGACGTTAAAGTTAACTTTTACATCTCAGGGGAAGCTCATTTCCCGAGGAATTTTGGACCTACCTGTGAAACCTACTGTTGTATCCCCATCAGATACAAATTATCTTTTCTACTTTGTTTAATACACTTTGACCCACAAAAACAAGGCTGATGTGCAGTTGTATGCAGCACACTGGGAAATGTCAAGCATGCAGCTGCTATATTTTGTTGCTTATAATCAGGGGTCTTTCTAAGACTTCAGTCATCATGGTTTATAGTTAACACCTATAGCTGTGTAGTTGTAGCTACACAGTTTCTTGTTTAGGCATTGTCTCTGTTTCCAGCACCCACAGTTACATGCTTGGTTCAGGGACTTCTACATCAGGTAAACAAAGAAACAAAAAAGTAAAGTTGAGGGACTACGAGGAAGATTCATGTAGTCATACCATTAATTACCTCCCACCTGTTCTTCCCAACAGCCTACAGAAAAGCAGAAAAATTTATCAAGTAGAGGCCCTCCCCGGATCCTATTATATGATTGTTGATTGTGAGTACACATTCATGAAGGAATTAAAGCTCTCTTCATGCTGTTTTCTCCGTCATATTAGATAAAATTTTTTTCAATTGCCCATTCTAACTCTCCATCAAACTTTTGCTCTAAGGATATGTAACATATATCCACTTAAGATGATATCTCCTTGATTGTTACTTTTTTTTCTTTTAACTAGTGACTGCTGTTAAGTGTGTTCCTTGGACTAACGTAATGTAACATTGTAGTCTAAATTGGTACATAGTCATTTTACAGTGTTTTGAGCATGCTCTATTGGGTATACAAAGCCCAGTCCAGAATAAGTGTCTGTCCTGTAAAGCCATATTTACAACTTCCTGAGGTTACTAATAGTGGTCTGATATAATCTTATTGTTAACTAAATGTGGGACCATTCTCCCACAGAAACTGCCTCGTATCTATCTGTAGTCTACTTCTCTTGCTGGCATATGGGATAGTTTTTGTTGGCATTTTGTGTCACATTGTGTGCAAGAATATGTCAATGACTAGTTCATCTCTTTATTTCCTTTTCTCTGTTTATTCATTTCATGGACTCAGGTGGACATCTCAGGAAAACACATCAGGATGTCTACTTGCTGTTTTTAATCACCTTCCAAACTTGAAATGGAGATTTTTCTAAGGGGCATTGACTATCCTACTGTAAAGTACCCTTTAGATTCCCAAAGAGATTTATATGGGGTCATGACCCTTGGAATACCCCTTTAATAGTCCAGTTTTTCATTGCTTATCTACCTAATTTTACTCTGCATAGGTTACACAGTGGCTGTTGGTATTGTTCATTTTTCTTTATCTCCGCAAACAAATACTGCCATCCTTAAACCAAGCAACTTTTAATTGGACAATCAGAGACAATGTGGCAATAGGATCTCAGTAGATCCAAAGTCATCCCTAGAAGAAAATAGACTACTTGCTCATTATTTCAATAAGGGCTTCCTTGTATTCCTTCAGTATTATGTTTCTGTATAAATCATTTCCATTTTATTATGGAACACTTCTGGGAACTACCTTCCATATTAGAATATTTCCTTGACATCACACAAAACATTATGATTATTTCAGATTTCAAGATTATTTATGTCCTTCAGTCATAGGGACCATTAAAATTAATGTACAGTAGCAAGCCAATAATTGTCCCTTAAAAGGCTTGTAGGGTATTGCCATATCTAGCACAAAATCACAGTAGTTAACTATTGTGCCACACTCATGTACTTTTGCCATGAACTTTAGCCTAAGTGTGAGTTCCAAACATATCCAAAGTTATATCTGAATGTGGACCATAAATGTCTAAAGACATTGATTGAGTCACTTCTTTCTGCAAATCCAACACAATATGCTGTTGTTCAGGCCCTCTTTCAAATATAACCTTTCTTTGAGTAGTTCTAATAATGAGTGAGTAGTATATGCTCACATGAAATATGCATTCTTGAAAATCCAAACTACCCAGTCATGTGCTAAGCTTCTTGCTTAGTTTCCAGGATAAGTAATGACAGTATTTTATTTTCAGTTGCCTGAGGAATGTCATGGACACCTCTTGTTCAGGTTATTCCAAAGAATTTCATCATTTGGTCAGATCTTTGGAGATTTGCTGATTAATCAAGTAACTTTACTCGTGTATGTGACCATTGCTTTTAAGTCAGTCTTATCTAGCTCTGCAGTTTCTGAAATTATCGCGAGATCATCCATGCAGTATATTAACACTCTCCTAACCAACCTATGACAGGAAATTGGTGAATTCAAGTATTGTTGTGGTAAATAGTAAATGTAAATTGAGATTTTTGCTATATGTAGGCAAACCACAATTGACTCTTTTATGCAAGAAGTAAAGATCAAGAAAAAAATAGCATTTATAAGAGCAATAATTGAGTTTCCATCTCCTTTAGCTTGCTATGTATTTTTAATTATTATTTTTTTTACATAAAACCAGTTCAGGACCTGCTGATGCTATGGGCAATACTACTTTATTCAAACCTCAATAATATACTATTAGTCTCCATAAGCCATCTGCCTTCTTCATAGGCCACAGATTGCTATTGTACAGTAGATTTGTTGGTACCAGCATTCCAACATCTTATGTGCCCTTAGTTAAAGTGATAATCTCTTTTTGTATATCAGGCACTGATCTTGTTTCAAATTAACAGTCTTTATGGGCTAAGGCAAAACTTAAGGTTTCCGATTAATACTGGCCAAAAGGCAAATGTACATGTCTTCTGTTTTGCAATACTAGGTAGATGTGGTGTTTACTAGTGAGGCATAACATTAATCTCAATAATTCATTAATATAAAGAAGAGATAAATGTTTTCCATAAAGTCTATTTAAACATTTCAATTTATTTATTTTGAGTTGGAGTCTGTCTGTCACCCAGACTGGAGTGCAGTGGCATGCTCATGGCCACCACAGCCTCAAACTGCTGTGCTCAGGTTATCCTAAAGTCTCAACCTTCCAAGTAGCTGCAACTACAGGGGCATGCCACCATGTCCGGCTAACTTTTTTGATTTATTTTAGAGATGAGGTCTCACCAATTTGCCCAAGCTGGTCTCGATTCCCTGGGTTCAGGCAATCCTCTTGCCTTGGCCTCCCAAAGTGCTGGTATTAGAGGCTTGAGTATTCACGCCAACTCTTAAGCATTTCAATTTTTATACAAACTTCTACTTTAATCTCATTGACTACTGCATACTCATCTCAGCCCAGTGTAATTATAACCCTTATAAGGAGTTCACCAAAAGTTTTGGGATTACAATGCCTTGAGCTCCCGTGTAAAACAACACCAAAAAGGTTTATTCTCCACCCCAGTCATCTTACTCCCATATGTTCTCATGGCCCTGAAGTCTCAGCCAGAGATCAGACTAAAAGATCTGATATTCTTCTTTTATCCTCATTCTCATGAATTTGCCAGACTATGAATTCCAACAATTAAACAATCAGGTTTCTCTATGTCCTCTTTGCTTTAAGCCTTTTTAAATTCCTCCAAGCTAGGTAAATAGAGAGGAGGATTTCTTAAGGCACTTCCATCTTAGGGTCCATCAGAGTCTTCCACAGGTCCACACAATCTCTGATAGTGCTACATTAAGACCTTCATTTTGACCTCATCAATGTTGTCACTTAATTTGTCCCATTTATTAATAATTATATTATGATTTCTACTGTGCTGGGACAAGTTCATTGATTTTCCCCATTCTCTTCTGAATCAATCTAATTTTTTCAGCATGTATAAAACCTATTATGGATGCCAAAATATAAGTCTGATGTTGTTTTCTCTGACTGTGTTAGTGGTCTCTTTCTGAATGCCATGATGCCTTTAACTTTATTGCCTTTACCTCTCCTTTAGATGTGAATCTACTAGGGTTATCACAATAAAATACCACAAACTGCTAGTGTCTTAAACAATAAAAAGATATAAATTTTTCTCACAGTTCTGAAGGCTGGGAAGTTCAAGATCAAAGCTCAGTAGGTGTCATTTTCTAGTAAGAGTTCTCTTTATGGTTGTCAGATGGTCATCTTCTTGATGTGTCCTCATGTGGTTTTTCCTTGGTTTTTGGGTAAGGCAAAAGTAAGTGTGCTCTCTGAGTCTCTTTTTATATGAACACTAATCCTATCCAATCAGGGCTTGATTCTTATAATCTCATCTAACTTTAATTATATCCTAAGGGTGCTTTTTTTCTCCAAATACAGTAATATTGGGGGTTAGATCATCAACATATACATTTGGGTAAGGAAAGGGCATAATCCAGTCCACAGTGACCAAACTCTGCCCTTTTTGATCAGAGAAATGACTGTGTCTTTGGTTTTATTCTTAAAATTTAGGGTTATGCACAACCAATAGCTCCATATATCACTGGATTCTCCCATACCCATTTTTTCCATGCTGGAAGGCATTATCTAATGCCCATCTGATTGGTTTACAAGTGGAGTTTATCTCTTTGCTTCATAATCTCATAACCTAATTGCTAGAAAAATTGGACTATTTCCCTGACTTATTTTTCATTTCAATTCTGGGTGATATTTCTTAGAATGCCCATTTAATAGTGGTGGACTTCAGACCACTAGAAAAATCTAGTCAACCAATGCTTTTAAACCGCCTAACTTTGGTCTGGCTCCAGTGCCCAGGGAACTCACATATAGGCCACTTTAGATTTTCTCATCTTTTATCCATACTCACTACTATTCTAACTTGCTCCTTTTACTGCCCATAATGAAGAACTGCCTCTGTACTTTGCTCCACTTCCTCATTCTGTATTAACATCTCAAGTCACCCTTAACTCCTCAACTGAGACTACTCTTTCTGTGCTTAATTTTCGTGTTAAAACAACTCATGAATATTTTTGTTTGTCTTACAAGAGATCACTACTGATTGCTCTTCAAATTCTTTTCACAATTTTTATTTTTTGACAGTCTTCTTTCTTCCTCTTATATTCTATCTGCCCCTTTTCAGAATTCTTGACTACATTATGATTTTAACTGATCATTGGAATAATTTCATGTTCTATTTTTTAGTCCTATCTTGCTTTCAGGCCAAAATAAGAAAGAGAAGAGTATATTTGCATCCATTCCTTTATCTATTATGTAATCACTGATGGGACCTAACCCACACCATGAGATGAACTCTTTACTGTACATCTCCATTTAAGCCACTCTCACTATATTCTCAACTGACCAAACCAGTCATTAAATTCTAATCTCTTCCACCTTCTTTATTCATCATCCCAAATAATAGTAACAGCACTGACATGGTATCCAAGACCAAAAACCCAGAGAAAATGTTAATCGTGATCACCTCCATTAACTCTTGAAGTCTAATCAGTCACTAATTTCTATTGATTCACATAACTCAGTCCACTTTAGGTAAATCTCAATGTCATTACCATAGCAGTTCTCATAATCTTGGTGTGCGAATTCATCTTCCTGCTTATGTTCTTGCCTACTTCCAATTCATTCTTTACTCTGTAACTCAACTATCTTTCACACTGAATTATTTATTGTCTTGAGTAAAAACCATCACATAATTATAACAAGCTTTGAGATAAATTTCTTTGGTGCAACATTAAAGACTCCTTATGATCTGGTTCATATTTACCCTCCCAGTCTCAAGTCGTACAGTTGTTTTTGTATATTCTATACTCCTGCTATTCTGAACTGCTTTCCATCTCCCAGCTGGATCATATTCTCATGTTTCCAGAGCTTTAAAAATGCACTTCTGAGTGAAGTACCATCTAACAGTTTCTTCTTTTCTCTTAGAAAAATTCTATTAATCATTTATACCTTTTGCTAAATAGTCCTACCATCTTTCCTGTACTTAATTCCTTCCTGTATGTTTAACCATTTTGGCTTTATATATACTTTTCAATGAGTGATTACTGTAATCACCTATGTTGAAGTAATCATGAAATAATCAATAAGAATGCAATAGCTAATGAAATAATTGTGCTAGCCTGCTTGACATGAGTAACTCCATTTTATTTAAATCCTCCATCTTAGCTGCTGCTTGACCTAAGCATAACCTCCAATGTATATGTGTGATTGCTGTAATGTTCCCATGACCACAGACCTCCAATTGTTCCAATTGATCACGATGACTATTACTGCTGACCATTACTGCTGACCATTTACAAAACTCCCTAGCCACAAGTTCCGTGTAATTGTATGCTTTGTTAACTGAAATCAGATGTTGTGCCAAGAAATTGTTAAGAAATTATTCCTTGCAAAATTCTCCTACCACATCCTTATAATTTGTTCCTATATTTGTGCCCCTTTGTTTGTAGTTCCTCATTTCCTCACCCTCTTGCTCATCCCCCTGTTATGTAGCCCACTTGCAGACTTTACCTATAAAACCTTCTAACTGATTCCACTCAGGATTAAGAGCCTTCTGGCATGAGCCTTCTCTTGAACGTGTGCTTAATCAAAAATTTGTGATTTGGACTTTGGCATGCTGGCATGTCTTTTTCTCGCAATTTGGTCATAACATTTGGAGGCCCCAGTAAGAATATTCTGCCAGCATGAGCAGCTGCCTTGCTCCAGTCCTCCCCGGCCGGGAGGAGAGGTGTAGGGGAGGCATCTCCTGAGATTCTCAGGCCTCTTAACCTCTCATCTGGCTCTGAGGGAGTTGGAATGTCTGCTGGCAGCTATTGCCTCAAAAGAACCTGAGTCTGTCTACAATCTCCTAGGAGGTAAGATTTTATTTTTCTGGTTTTCTATTTAATTGCTTGTGACCATGGTTTCTATTTCTGTTTCAGTTTAAGGGAGTCATGGCCCGACAAGGTCAACCTTTGGACACTATTCACTGAGCCAAGACATAGGCTGAATAGAGTCCCCTTGCTTTCTTCCCTGAGGTGTTCCAGGGATTTGTGATTTTTCTGTTTTGTTTTGGACATGTTATTTGTCTGTCTGTTTGTCTTTGTACCATTTGCTCATTGTGTGTTATGGGAATCTCAGAATTTTAAACCAGTTAGTCCTCTGAACTGTATGCTAAAGAATTTTTCTGTTGAATTTGCTGAGGATTACGGTATCCACTCTCTAAAGGTTGACTCTAAACCCTCTGTAAAATAGACTGGCCTGTATTTGATGTAAGATGGCCCTCCACAGGGTATCTGGATGTTAAGGTTACTGAAAGTCATTACAGGGAATCCCGGCCATCTGGATCCATTCCCCTATATTTATCAGTGGCTAAGTTTACTCAAGAACCTCCACCTTGGTTAAAAGCAAGTTCTCTTGAGACCATCAGTCGAGTCCTGGTCTCTTCATCCCTTAACTGGCCAGGACATACTAATCCTCATGTTATGGACCCTCTACCACCTAAGCCACCTGTCTATGATTTAGCAGTTCTGCCTTGTCCATCACCTATTTCTGCTTCTTATGGGTTACATCCTGTTTTGCTCCCCTCTACTGAGGATCCTCTTGAGGATCTGGCTAACTCTAAACCTCTGCTGTATGCTCCTCAGGCTTCTTCACCCACTGTTACTTCCACCACTTCTGTTTGACCCAGCTGCAGATATGACCACTTCCAGTTCTAAACACTTTTTGTCTTCTCCACCTCTGGCTGCCTGACTCTGATCCCGGACTGACCTGGCCCCACTTCTTTCCCTCCGGGAAGTTGCTCCTCCACCAGGGCAGATTGGACCAAGTGGTTGTTTATGGTATATACCCCGTTTTTTTCTTCTGATTTATATAACTGGAAGTATCAGAACCCAACGTTCTCAACTAAGCCGCAGGTTCTGATTTTCTTAGTAGAATCAGTTATGCGTACCCATTGTCCCACTTGAGATGATTGCCAGCAGTTCTAGTCACTTTGTTTACTGCTGAAGTACAGGAATGCATTAGAATGGATGCCAGAATGTCTATTATGGACTCTACTGGGGGCACACAGGAAGAAAATCAGGATATAATGGAGAGGAATTCCACCTCTTCCTGCCCAGACTGGGACCTCAACACCTTGACAGGATCCAGGACATTGGATTCATATCACTGGGCTCTATTAGCAGGTCTGAAAGGGGCGGCCCAAAAACCTATCACTCTTTCTAAAACTAAAACTTTCTAAAACTACTCAGATCACTTCTCCAGTGATCTGAGTAGTCTCCAGGGGTGTTCCTTCAGCACCTCCAAGAGGCATTTTGGACTTACAACCCTTTTGATCCCTTGGCTCCCAAGAATACTCAAGCTATCAATATGGCATTTGTGACTCAGGCAGCTCTGGACATACTGAAAAAGTTGCAAAAGCTGGAAGGCTTTGCAGAAAGTAATATTTCTCAGTTGCTCGAGGTAGTTAGAAAATTTATAATAACCGAGGTGCTGAGAAACAAAAATAGGCAGTGCAGGCAGCAGGCAGAGCTGCAAGAAGATAAGCCAAAATCCTAATAACAGCCATATGGGCTCTGTTAGCTGATTCCAAGCCTCCTTGTCAAAAGTTCGATAACCAGAAGGACCAAAAGGGTCAGAAACCCAGACACATTCGGTTGGCAAAGAACCAGTGTTCTTATTGCAAGGAACTAAGGCATTGGGTCAAAGATTGTCCCCATTGCCCACTGCAGGAAGACCCTAAGCTGGTTCTGGTCCTGTCCTGTGCTGGAGAGGCTGGAAATGATTCAAACTGAAGGGGCCAGGTATCTTGTTTCCTTAGGCACCCAAGAACCCATGGTAACCACCACTATCAGGGGTCACCCAGTTCAACTCTTAGTGGACATGAGTAAGAACATTCGGTCCTAAAGTCACCATTAGGACCTATGTCTAAAAAGAAAATTCTGGTACAAGGGGCAACAGGGGTAGTTACTAATTGCAAGTTCACCACCAACTGGACTGTCAATTTAGGACAAAAGCAAGTCACCCATTCATTTCTAATAGCTCCAGACTGTCCATTTCCTCTTATGGGTCAATAC
The DNA here is from genome assembly GCA_963574415.1 of Tarsius wallacei. NCBI lineage: Eukaryota > Metazoa > Chordata > Mammalia > Primates > Tarsiidae > Tarsius > Tarsius wallacei. The sequence continues at coordinate 16,204 of CAUYQG010041691.1, read as the reverse complement.
TTCAAAAGTTAAGGGTCACTTTTGTGTTTTCACCTGACAAAACTGAAATGTTTATTCCTACTGCATATCAGATACTCTTAACTGTTCCTTCTCTGAAGAATATCTTTTAACTACTAAGTCTTCTACCGAAAATGTTTTGTCAAGTTTCCTTCTACAGCTGCAACAAGAATTTCCTTCGGTCTGGGCAGAGACGAATGTACCAGGATTGGTGAAACATCACTCTCCAGTGCTGGTAAGCCTAATAACATCAGCTGCTCCTGTTCGTGTTCGTCAGTACCCTGTAAGTTTAAAGGCCTGGAAAGGAATTGCTTCTCACATAAAAAGATTCTTAGCCACCAATATTCTGACACCATGTAAGTCAGCATGGAACACTCCCTTCCTGCCTGTTCAAAAACCAGGAACTTCTGACTATCGACCAGTTCAGGACATAAGGGAAATCAACAAGCAGGTTAAAACTATCCATCCAACTGTTCCTAACACATACGCTTTGTTCAGTCTGCTTCTCCCTCAACATCAGGTATATACTGTACTGGTTTTAAAGGATGTTTTCTTCTCTATTCCTTTGTCCCCTGTCAGCCAACCCATCTTTGCTTTTATATGGATAGATCCAGATTCAGTGGACACCAGTCAGTTCACCTGGACTTGGTTACTGCAGGGCTTTAAGAACTCCCCAACTCTTTCTGAAAAAGCCTTGCAGTGGGATTTGTCAGGGTTCTTTGCCCAGCACCCTGAATGTACTCTATTCTAGTATATAGATGACCTCTTACTTATGGCCTCAGACCTAGACACTTGTTTACAGGGTACTAAGGCTCTATTACATCTCCTCCAAGATCTAGGCTATTGTATATCAACGAAGAAGGCACAGCTCTGTTCAACCAAAGTTTCCTATCTGGGATACCTTCTAAAGAGAAGTAAGCAAGCCTTGACTTTGGCCCAGAAAGAAGTCATTCTTCAAATTCCCATGCCAACCACCAGGAAACAAGTACAGGAATCCTGGGGGTGGCAGGGTATTGCCGGTTATGGATCCCAGAATTTACTAAAATTGCCCAGCCCCTGTACACAGTCACAGCAGGGGATCAACCCCTAAATTGGACTGCTGCTGAGGAATAAGCATTCCAGCAGTTAAAAATGGCTCTAACCCAAGCCCCGGCTCTAGCTCTCCCAGATGTTGCCAAGCCTTTCCACATGTTCATTCATGAACAATGCGAAATTGTGAATGGGGTCATCACTCAGACCCTAGGACCATGGAGAAGACCGGTGGTTTATTTGTCAAAAAAGACTGGTCCCAGTGGCTTCCGGCTGTCCCTCTTGTCTTCAGGCCATTGCAGCCATACAGGTTAAGAAAGCAGATAAATTAACTTTCAGCCAAAACCTGGCTTTGACTGTTCCCCATGCTGTTGAGTCTTTGCTCTGAGGCGCCTCTGGCCACTGGATGACAAATGCTCATATCCCCCAATATCAGAGTCTTTTGCTTGACCAACCAAGTCTGACTTTCTCTCCTACTCAGTGCCTCAATCCGGCCACTCTATTGCCTGATGACAATCCAGAAACACCAGTGCATAATGGTGAAGACATGTTGGACATCTCTCAGGCCAGCTGGTCCAATCTTCGAGACACTCCCTTAAGCCAGACTAATGCTGACCTGTTCACAGATGGTAGCAACCTGGTGATAGAGGGAGTCCGCAAGGCTGGTGCAGCAGTAACCAAACTCATGATGTAATCTGGTTACAGGCATTGCCTCAATGTACTTCAGCTCAAAAGCTGAGTTAATTGCTTTAACTCAGGCCCTGTGCTCGGAAACAGGAAAATGAGTAAACATCTTTACCGACAGCTGGTATGCATTTGCTATACTCTATGTGTATGCCATGATCTACTAGGAGCAAGGTCTTCTTACCGCAGCAGGTAAGACTATAAAAAATAAGAAAAAAATCTTAGCCCTCCTGGAGGCTATATGACTCCCTAAAGAGGTAGCCATCATTCATTGCAGGGGACACCAGAAGTCAGATACTCCAGAAGCAACTAGAGACCAGGTGGCTTGAGAGGCAGCAAAACTCCCAGTCAAAACCCTAGTCATTTTGCTAAGACTTTTCCAGTTCCTTCCTCCCACAGCAGCCCAACTATATCCATAGAGAAGAAGAGCCAGAGGATCTAGCAGGCGCTCACAAAATGTCTGATGGCTAATGGGATAAAGACTCTAAAATTATTCTGCCTGCAACCCTCGCACATACATCAGTAAAACAATTTCATTCCACCACCCATTTGGAAGGAAACAGGATGGCTGAACAGTTCAATCGCTTTTACATTATTGATGATTTAAAAAGTCTAACCACCTCAGTGACCGAAATGTGCCCTGCTTGCGCCTGTGTTAACCCCAAAGGAGGACTGAAGCCTCCAGCAGGAATCAGGGCTCGAGGACTAAGCCCTGGTGAAAAATGGGAAATAGACTTTACTGAAATAAAACCTCCTCAGGCAGGGTACAACTACCTACTGGTGTTGGTAGGTGCTTCTTCTTGATGGATAGAGGCGTTTATCACAAGAAATGAAACCACACTTACAGTTGTAAGGCTTTTATTAAATACAATCATTCCTAGGTTTGGGCTCCCCCTCTCTATTGGCTCTGACAATGGTCCTGACTTCACCTCATCCATAGTTCAGTAAAACACTGAACATTAACTGAAAATTACGTGCCTACCAACCACAGAACTCTGGACAGGTAAAACGCATGAACCAAACTCTAAATGAATAAATCTTTTGCCTCTGGCCCTCCTTCGGGCTAGATGTACCCTATACACTGCTGGGTTTACTCCATATAAAACCATGTTTGAAAGACCCCCCTCTCCTTTTACCAAGGTTGAAGGATCCCATTTTTGATGAATTCACTAATCAATCTCTGTTAAAGTATCACCAGTCTCTACAACAGGTCCAAGATATTGTCCATACCAATGTCCAAGCCACCTTGCCAGTCCTGTCCTCCACATGGTGTCATCTGTTCCAGCCTGGAAATTTTGTCTACATCAAAAAGTTCCAGAAAAAGGACTAGCCCCCATTAGGAAGGGACCTTACGAAGTCATCCTCACCACCCCAACAGCACTCAAGGTTGGTGGAATACCGGCCTGGATCCATCACTCATGAGTCAAGAAAGCCAAAGGAGATGATGTTGCTCCAATTTTGTCAGACATTTGGACTGTAACCATAAATCCTAACAAGTCACTCAAAATCACCCTCCAAACCTGCCGTCCTGCACCAGCTGACTGGTCACTGTGCAGCTAAAATGTGAGACTCCAACTTTAACTGATTCACCATCCAACAACGAACACTTGCCTACCATATAACCAGGTCAATAGGGCCACTAGCTTATCTGGAAGATCCTATGTTCAGTTTTCATCAACCTCCGTCTCCTGCTAATCAAATTACCACCCCACCACAGCAACCTCCTAAACCAGCTCCAGGAACTTACCTAAGGACAAAGTCCCCAAAGTCCCCTACTGGTTATTGTCTGAATGCATTGTACTCATTCCCTACCTCTTGTTTTTATCCCATTTGTCCTGGGCTTTGGCATAGGCGTGCTTACTGTAGCTCCTGCAGATTGGAGATGTTGCAAAAAAGTTTTTGCTAATGCTGTTTTATCTCTCATACTCCAGGTGCATTATTGCCCTATTATGCTTACAATAAGTTTAACTTTAACTTGTTTAATTTTAACTCAAAAATCTAAACTTGTCCTGTGTTCTTTTTCTGCGACATCTTTTGCTTCCAGGACAGTAATAGTTACCCGAAACTGGACTTGCCCTTTCAAACCAGACCTAACTGATCTGGCTTCTACTGACCCAGTCATTCTTAAAGTTCCACTTTGTGACATTCTCAATCTCCCTGTTAAACCCCCTCATGTTCTTCTATCAGCCCCTCTCATGGGAGGAGGCATGATCGATGCCTCCACGGCCACCTGTCATGTCCCCAACATAGACTTCTGTCGATGTCCTGGAAAGCCCACTGACCCAACTTGTAATCAAGTTGATCCTTTCTTTTGCTCACAATGAAAATGTGTCACTATTGCAACTGACAGTGGGGGCCCCAATAATACTTCCCAGATCACCCTCTTTTGAGGCACTAGTCCAGACCCAGATCTAACACTGGTGTACATAAAAAGCCTTAATCCCCTCCATTATTCTTGGGAAACAGGATCTACTTGAGGCATACAGGCTTATGGAACTGGCTACAACCCTGGTACCATACTCACCATTCAACAACAAACACTTGCCTGCCATATAACCAGGTCAATAGGGCCACTAGCTTATCTGGAAGATCCTATGTTCGGTTTTCATCAACCTCCATCTCCTGCTAATCAAATTACCAGCCCACCACAGCAACCTCCTAAACCGGCTCCAGGAACTTACCTAAGGACAAAGTCCCCAAAGTTGCCTTCAAGGTCACATCCCCAGGCTGGTCTGGAAACTCAACAGCCTCCCAACCTGTTTCCTATGCTAATCCATACGCATCGTTTACTCAATGCTACATAGTCACAGCTAGCTTCAGATTGTTGGCTATGCTTAAAGTCCAGACCTCCATACTATATAGGCCTAGGGGTCAGTTCTCCTGTTGTCAGCAATACTGACAAAACAACATGTGTTCCCAAAACAGTTCATGTTACTATAGAAGATGTAACTGAAAATACCTCCTGTCTTGTAACTTCAAATTTTAATTTAACAGCATCCCCATTTTCTACTATTTGTGTCCCATCTCTTATTGTAACTGTAACTGCATCTATGTCCTATGGAGACCCTGCCAATACCTGGTTTGCTTGTCCCATGGGACTTACCACTGCAGAAATGTTAGACAGCAAGCCTACTCTGTGTATCGCTGTTCATGTACTCCCCCAGGTATATGCTTACAGCAGTCCTGAAGGGACTTCTTTTATTCAACCCTCCTGGTCTTCCAAAAGTTCACTGAAAATGTGCTGCCCGCTTTTAGTACCTGCCCTAATAGGGTTAAGCGTAGCTGGAGCAATCACTCTCAGCACTGCCACTCTGGTCTGAGGGGAATTGGGCCTAACTAACCTAGCACATGACATAAATTCTGACCTAAATTTCATGCAGTCTGCTATAGACTGACTTCATAACCAGGTAGACTCCCTAGAGGAAGTTGTCCTCCAAAATTACAGAGGTCTAGACTTGCTTTACTTATCTCAAGGAGGACTCTGCACTGTTCTCAGAGAAGCTTATTGTTTTTGTGCAAATAAATCAGAAATTAAAGACACCTTCCGGAAAGTCTGAGAAAACATTGACAGACAACACTAAAAAATCCTGGTTCCACTCACTATTCGACTGGTACCCATGGTTAACTACTCCAATTAGTAGTCTGACTGGACCTCTTATACTTCTCTTTCTCGGTTTGCTTATAGAACTTTGCATCCTAAACTGATTTGTCAACGTTGTTAAACAATGAATCAATTCCGTAAAGCTTATGTATATAAAAACCTTGTATAATTCCATACCCATGACTGATGAGTCAACGAATTGACTCATTGAATAGCTAAAAGAGGGAAATGAAGTAATCATGAAATAATCAATAGGAATGAAATAGCTAATGAAATAATTGGGCTAGCCTGCTTGACATGAGTAACTCCATTTTGTTTAAATCCTCCATCTTAGCTGCCTGCCTGACCTAAGCATAACCTCCCAATGTATATGTGTGATTGTTGTAATGTTCCCATGACCACAGACCCCCAGTTTTGTCCCCAGAATTGATCATGCTGACCGTTCCTGCTGACCATTTACAAAACTCCCTAGCCACAAGTTCCATGTAATTGTTAACTAAAATCAGATGTTGCGCCAAGAAATTGTTTAAAAATTATTCCTTGCAAAACTCCCCCACCACATCTTTATAATTTGTTCCTATATTTTGTCCCCCTTTGTTTGTAGTTCCTCATTCCCTCACCCTCTTTCTCAACCCACTGCTATGTAGCCCACTTGCAGACTTTACCTATAAAAACTTCTGGCTGCTTCCACTCAGGGTCAAGAGTCTTCTGGCGTGAGCCTTCTCTTGACCGCACACTTATTAAAAGACTCGTGATTTGAAGTTTAACGTGCTGGAGTATCTTTTTCTCGCAATCTGGTCATAACAATGTGTCCATTAAAACAAATGAAGATGTATATTTATTTATTTTTAAACTTCAACTTCTAGTACAAAGCAAGGGCAACATGGTTTGCCACATTCACAGATTTTAGAAAAACTCAGAAAATCAGTTCTGAACTTCCAGTTAGATGGGGAAGCAGAGGTATGCCAGATTGTAGTTTTCCAAAGTTGGTTACAATATCTTTCATTTCATTTTCATTTATTCTGCAATGTGACTATAGAAGTTCTCACATTAAAAACGATGATTTATGTCCCCCTCACTATGTGACTTTCAAGCCTAGACAGCCTGGCCTTGCTTCCTGAGCCATTCACACTTGAAGCCTTGAACTCCCATATAAAAAGGACACTAAGGCCATAATGCCATGTGAAAGCCAACCACATAGAGAAGCCAGGTGTAAATACTGTAAACTGCAAACTTGGTCTTCTGGTTCTCCCTTCCAGATAAATGAATGAAGGACTTTTCATATGGTTCCAACTCCTAGCTATCAATTCACTTTCAGTCTTTGAGTTTTCCCAGCAAAGGAATCATATTTTGTAGAACAGAGGAAAGTAGTTCTGATTTTACACATTCTGAATTCCTAACACACAGAAACGATGAAAATAGTAAAATGGTGGCTGGTTGTAAATCACTACATTGTGAGTGTTATGTTACACAATAATAGAAATTGTAAGAAACAATATTTCCAGTAAAAAAGAAATAGGTCAAAATAAAAAGTCAGCACCTTATTAGTTGAGACCCAGAGGTTGAGCTAAAAAACAAATCATATAAATTTCTTTACAATCTGATAATTCAGGTATTACTCTAGAATACAAAAGTTTTGCCTTTATTTTTATTTCACATTTTCTTGCTATTTTCAAGGTATTAAAACTTTGTTTAGGCTTTGCCTTTAAAAGAAGTGTTGTGCTGAAATTAATAGAAACCCTGTTTCCTAAATAATCAAATACATACATCGGTAAACTCTAACATGTAAAGAGAATAGCTTATACTTTCACAGTTTCTAGCCACAAGTCAATCTGCTAAACTGCAGAATAAGTTTTTAGTTGACAAACAAAATCAAAAACAGCACACAAAAATATTGTTTTCATTCACTAGTTGCTGATGAAATTCTTCTTCCTCTTTGTTGATGTCAAAACTTCCAACTTTGTTGCCTGGAAACATTTTAAATACATCCTCTAACATTAAAGAAAAACTATCTTGAATTTTATCTTAATTTTTTTCCATTGATCTTTCCACAATTGTATGGAGTTATTTTACTATAAATGAGAAATAAAATCAATCAATTTCTTGCATAAGATGACATTGTTTATGAAGTAAGAAACTATATTGTCCAAACAGGAAAAAACAAATAAATTACTACATCATTCAAGTATTTAACAAAGAAGCAGAAGAATATAAAACCAGCCTTCCTGTAACTCCTTCAAAGATATATTACTGACTTTAAGAAGTCGATTTTATATCTTTATATAATAAACATAATTATGCCTATAGTAATAGAAATATCTAAATTGAAAAAATCTATACAATTACATTGAAAAATATAAATTATATGCCATATTTTTTGAGTAGGTATGAAAAACATTCTTCTGTTTTCTAAATAAAAGTATTCTTTAAAATGCAAACTTTTAAAAATAATTTTAAGAAAATGTTTATTTATTTCAAACAAAAATGAGAGAAAAATTTAGTCATTCTTCTGAGTTAGCAAATGAAACTTTTAGATTTTTGTACTCACTTTTGCTAATTGTTTATAAATATTCATCGATTATAAATAGAAGAAAGTCTAGAAGTTAAGTTTTTTTTACTATGCTTAGTTATCTTTACCACATAATATTGTTTATGTAACTATTCTTATCATTGTCATTTAAAATTATTTCAATAATATATTTTGGATAGAAAAACCAAAATTAATAACAATTTACAAATGAATATTTAGGTCAATTTCTCATTTTATAAATAGCACTCTGTAAAATATCTAGACAAATAATCTTTTTCTGACCATTCCTTGAATTATTTGTAGAGTGGTTTTTAGAAATGACATTATATATGTAAGAACTCTTTATGACCCTTAACACATGTTAACATCCTGTTTTCTAGAATAATTGGTCATCTCCACTATCACATTATGTATGTTCTATGACTACTAAAATTTTGTGGGCATTGGCTTACATTTTGAAGAATATTGACAATTCAAAAATATGGAAAATTATACTTCTTATTTAATTAAAATACTTTTAAAAAAAATCTTAGGACTCTGCTAAGAGTTGACTGTCTAAAGTAATTATGTGGGATTACAATGGTTTCATAAAGCAGTTAGAGTTATTTTAACTCTCCTAGGTGATATTTTTGTAACACTAGGTAAGTGATTTTATCTTCTGAAGGTATAGATGTATTATTTTAAATGGGGTTAAACATTTTAGCCATTTTCATAATGCCATGAAGATTAAATGGAATAAAATATATGAAACTCTCAGCATAGCTCAATGTCCGACAGAATATACTCAATAAATATGTTTATTTTTAATACTGTTGTAGTTGTGAGTGTATACATATATGTGTGGGGGGGGTATTTTTGCTTGTCTGTCAGTTTGTCTTCAAACATATTCAAACCAAAGAATGTACAGGTATACCTCAGAGAAATTGCAGGTTTGGTTCCATACCACCTCAATAAAGCAAATACTACAATAAAGTGAGTCACACATTTGTGGTTTTTCTAATGCATGTAAAAGTTATGTTTCCACTATACTGTAGTCTATTATGTGGACAACAGCATTATGCAAAATAAAATGCACTTACTTTAGTTAAAAATACTTTATTTCCGAAAAATGCTAGCTATCATCTGAGCCTATCATGATCTTTTTGCTGATGGAGTATCTTGCCTTGATATTGATGAATGATGACTGATCTGGGTGGTGGTCGTTGAAGGCTAGGGTGGCAGTGGCAACTTCTTAAAATAAGATAACAATGAAGTGTGTCTCACTGACTGACTTTTCCTTTCCCAAAATATTTCTCTATACAGTATATGAAGTTATTTAAAAGCATTTTACTCAGTAGAACTTCTCTCAAAATTGAAGTCAATCCTTTCCAACCCTGTCACTGCTTTCTAATATCATGCAATCTTTTATCTTTTCAAAATTATTCATAGCATCTTCATCAGGAGTATATTCCATTCCAAGAAACCACTTTTTCACGATACAAAGCAACTTTTCATCTGTTTAAGTAAGTTTGATCATAAAATTCCAACAATTTAGTCACATCTTCAGGTTCTACCTATAAGTCAAGTTATTTTTGGCACATCTCTAGTTGCTTCTTCCACTGAAGACTTGAGCTCTCAAAGTTATCCATGAATGTTGGAATGAACTTCTAAACTTCTGTCAATGTAGATATTTTGACCTCCTTTCATGAATCATAAATGTTCTTAATCACATCTAGAATGGAGATTTTTTTTTCCCAGAAAGGTTTCAATTACCTTGCCCAGATTAATCACAGGAAGTCCTAACTGTGGAAGCTAGAGTCTTACAAAATTTATTTCCTAAAAAATATAACTTAAAAGTTTTACATATATATATATATATAATTGGAAGTTTTAAGTCATATATATGAGTGGAGATTTTAAGTCAAATATATATATTAGAAAACAGGATTTATTGAGGACAGAAAATCTCCCAGAGCAGGAGGGGACCCAAGCGGGTTGCCCCAATAGTATTTAGAAAGAAGTTCATTGGCTTAAAATATTCAGTAAACTATGTTGTAAACAGATGTGTTGTCATTCAGGTTTTGTTTTTCTACATATTGAAACAGATTGATTATTAGATTTGTCAGGATTTTTAGGATTCTATGATTTTCAGAATGACAGATTAGCATTGAGTTCATGTTACATTCAACAGCTGCATTAACCCTTAACAAGAGAGTCAACCTATGCTTTGAAGCTTTGAAATCAGTCATTGACTTTTCCTCTCTAGCTATGAAAGTGCTAGATGACACATTTGTCCAATAAGGTTGTTTCATCTACATTGAAAATATGTTGTTTAGTGTTACAATCTTCATCAATTAGCTTAGCTAGATCTTCTCAATATCTTGCTTCAGGTTCTACATTGACATTTGCTGCTTCACTTTGCACTTTATGTTATGGGAGATGATTTTTTTCTTTAAATCTCATGAGTCAACTTCTGCTAGTTTTAAACTCTTCCTCTGCTGCTTGCTCACCTCTTTCACCCTTCATAGAATTTAAGTGAGTTAGAGTCTTGCTCCAGATTAGGCTTTGGTTTAAAGAAATAATGTGGCTTGTTTGACTCTCTATCCAGACCACTACAGTTTTTTTTCTATCAGCATTAAGAGCGTTTCAGTTCATCTTTCATGAGTCTACTGGAGTAGCACTTAATTTCTCTCAATAACTTTCTCTTTGCATTCATAACTTGGCTCTCTGTTTGGCACAAAAGGCCTAGATTTCAACGTCTTGGCTTTTGACATACGTTTCTTACTAAACTTGTTTATTTCTAGCTTTTGATTTAATGTGACTGTTCCTTTCATTTGAACACTTAGATACCATTATAAGGTTACTAGTCGGCTTAATTTCAATATTGCTGTGACTTAGGGAGCAAGGAGGCCCAAAGAGACGCAGAGAAATGAGGAAACAACCTATTGTAGGAACAGATAGAACACACATATCGTTTAACAATTAATTTTGCCATCTTATGAGAGCACAGGTTGTGGTGCCTCAAAGCAATTACAATAGTAACAGCAAAGATAATTAACCACAGCTAAGAAATACAATAATCATAACATTTCCAAGATAATAAACATCACCAAAGTGAGACACAGAGACAGGAAGTAAGCACATGCCATTGGAAAAATGGTACCCATAGACTTGTGTTATGCAGGGTTGCCATAAACCTTCAACTTGTAGGAAATACAATATTGTAGAAAAACATAATAAAATGAGATGTGCTTTTAGACAGCTTGTGTGCCACTATAACCTTGGTGCCTAACACAGGACTTGGCCTATAGTAAACCTGTGTACACAATTATTAATAATTTAAAAAAGTAAATACATACTATAAAAACTAGCACACAATGTACATCTGTTAAAATATAATTTAATCAAGATATTTAGAAAAATATTTATTCAATTTAATATGTCCTATATGTAGTAAAATTGATATTTAAACCTAAAGCAGTTTTATGAAAATTATCCAATTATATTTTAATCTACATAATCAATTTGCATTTTATCAGAGAAAAGATTACCATAGAAACTTTATTAAACACAGATTGTGTAGCACCCCATAAAGATAAGATTTGTAAGACACTTTATGTAGCAATTTAGATAGACTTCATCTCTTCAATCTTAAAATTAGCTTTCTGCATAAGATATCCTAAAAGAAAAACTGGAAAATTTTTAAAATCCATAATTTTTAAGGAGACTGTATATAATTTTATTACGTTAGCTCTTTATAGAAGATAGTTTAGCATTTATTGTTATCAAGAACATAAGAGTTGATAGCTGCTTTATTTGGAGTAAATTTTGGATTCAGTTCAATCTATCTACAATTTCTATAAAAGCAGTGAAAATTACTCCCATTGCAATTGAGAGATTGTAGTCCATTATAATGGAATTAACATAAAATATCTTGAGAAACATTTCAAGTAATAAGTTTTACAGAGTAATATGATTTGAAACCGTTGCTCACTAAAGAAATACTATGCCAACAAGCAATATTTAATTAGAATATAGATTCCCCATTTAGACTTTAAGGACTGTTAACTAAATTTGCTTGTCTTAACTCAATCCTAACTACTTCAGAGAAGGAACAATGAGCAAAGAAACATATATCATTATAACTAGAATATGCTACAAATTTTATACTTTAAAATTTAAAGTAAAATAAATTTTTGTTACAAACATATGTTAATTAGATGAAGGAGAAAAACTTTTTTCATATCATTCATTAAACTAAAAATTTGGAAAATTTTTTAAAAAATAAATAATATTTACTCACTAAATGCAAATCATGCAAAATGTATACTACCTTTTATTGATTTGAAATAATTTGGAAACAAATCTAAGACAATGCTGAATATTTTATCAGAGGATTCAATTTTCTTCTTATTAATAATTTTTAGTTAAATTTGAATTTTATTATTTTCAAATAAAGAGGCTTAAATTATAAATATATTAGAAGTAAAGTTCTACTATTTAAATGAAAAACCATCCATGTGCAAAGGATAGGGCATATGAGAAAAGTTAAAAAGAGTAGAAGAAAAAAAGACCACTGAAAATGGAAGGTTAATAACAAGCTTTGAAAGAAAATTATCACAGATTGAACCAAGAAGAGTTAACTTATGATATTTTTTTCTTTTTTTATGTGAAAGAAGAAAAAAATGAAGAACTCAATAATTGATTAGAAAGATGGCTGACTAGAGGTGACTAAGACTAATTTCACTCACAAAAAACAGACAAATAGTGAACAAGCAACTACATTTTGGCTAGAGTGACTACAAGAGATTGCTGCAGTATAGAAAAGAAGTAAGAAAAACCGTGTGAAGCACAGAAACTCGGGATGACTACATAGAGGAGGAAACAAAACACCCTGATTCTGTCACTTTTTCTCTCCAGCTCCGATCAACTTGGAACAAGGAGGGACTTCTCTTTGGGGGAAAAGTAAGCAGGAGAACTCCAGCAGTCTCCATTACCACCACAAACTGTGGTTTTTAATACTGGAGAATCTTGCAGTTTTCTTAGTTCCTGAACCCTATTTAGGGAACTGCCTGGAGTTCACGTGACTTCATTACTCCAGAAAAGGAGCCCACATTGTGCCCTACCACCTGGTGACCCAATCGGCTATTGTGCTTCACCGTTTTGAAACCAGAGCCATTGCTAGAGCATGTCCTGCTCTGGGGGCCAGTAGACACTGACTCTCTCCATTCCTGACACTCTACTGTTGTTGTGCCATGCTCACATATGGGAGTGTGCCATTTTCTAGCTGAGCTGCTACAGCCACTAAGTTCAAGAGCAAGCTGCCTAGAAGGCATTTTATCCTGTCCACCCCAGTGGTTGTGCCCTCTTCCGCTACTCAGAGACTAGGACCAACAGATTAGCTGTGATATTTGTCCCAATTCCTGTTCCCCAAGGAACAGGCAATATGACTCAGTTGGGAGATGGGGCTTGAGCTATAGAAGCAGTCATGCTCCTCTAGCACACAAACCAGCTCAGTGTCCTGCTCCTAGGAAAGCCAGGCCACAGCAGACAGAGAAGTCACACCTGTCAGCATGCAAACCAGCCTGGCACCAAGTACCCCAGGAAGCTGTTCTCAAGTCCCTCAGTGAAAACCATCCCTGTGTCTTACTTCTAGGGAAGCTGTGTCCAAGACAGCCAAGCAGCTGTGCTCTCACGTGTCATACAAACCAGTCCAGCACCCCTGGGGAAGCTGTGCCCAAGTGGTCCAGGCATGATCTATCTTGCCACATTTACTGCCACAAACTTTTGAAGCCTAGGTCACCAAAACCTGCTGTCTCAGCTGCTGTTGATTAAAGCTAAAGAAGCTGCACTAAGACTGTACTATTGTCTCCTCCTGGAACCAGAGCCAATATGTCCTATGCAATGATACCCTATGGCCCATCTGCAGGCTTTCCCTATGAAAGTCGCTCTATAAAATTGAAAGAGGTGATTGTTCTACCAAATGCTTAACTATCAAAGGGACACAAGAAACACAAAAGCAGGAAACACAACATCACCAAAGGAGCACAATATTTCCCCAGAGCAAATAAATAGAAATTTACTAATAGCCTGAAAGGAATTCAAAATAATAATCTTAGGGAAACTTAGCAAGATATAAGAGAATACAGATAGGTAATGCAATAAAACCAGTGAGACAATCCATTATCTTAATGGCAACTTTGACAAAGAGATAGACATCATAAAAAGTACCAAGCAAAAATCTTATAGTTGAAGAAATCAATAAATAAAAATAAAAAATACAATTGAGAGCTTCAACAGAAGACTATGTCAAGCAGTAAAAAGAATTTCTAAACTTGATGATAAGCCTTTTGAAATAATTCAGAGGAAAAACAAAAGAATGTAAAAGTGTGAAGGAAGCCTATGTGGAACTTATAGGATACCTTTAAAGAAATACATTTTTGCATTATAAAATTTTCAGAGGAAAAAGAGATGAGGAAAGGCACACAAAAAATTAACAAAATCATTCCTGAAAACTTCCCACTTATTGGGAGAAATCTGAACATTCAGATCTATGAAGCTCCAAATAGATTAAACCCAAAGAGGTTGTCTCCTACACACATTATAATCAAGCTCTCAAAAGTCAAAAACAATTCTAAAAGCAGCAAAACTGTCAAGTCACATATAAGGGAATCCCCATGAGCTTATCAATAAATTTTCAGCAGAAATTTCTCAGGCCAGAAGAGGAGATGATATATTTAAAGTTATAAAAGGAAAAATATACTCTGTTATTTAAGAGTACTACACTCAGCAAAGCTGTTCTTCAGAAGTTAAAGATAAATAAAATCTTTATTAGACAAGCAAAAGCTGGAGGAATTTATTACCACCAGACTGTTATTACAAGAAATTTTTAAGGTAGTATTTTAACCATAAATGAAAGGACAATAATTACTGTCATGAAAATTTATGAAAACATAAAACTCATTAGTAGAGGTAAATTTTATAATCAAATTCATAAAACTACATTACTGTAATGGTGATGAATAAAACTTTCAAATCTCTAGTATAGAGGTAAAAAGTCAAAATGGTCAGAAATAACTGTAGCTATAATAAGTTGTTAAGAAATACACTATAGCTGGGCTTGGTGGCTCAGCCTGTAATCCCGCGCCTTGGGAGGCTGAGGTGAGTGGATTGCCTGAGCCCGCGGGGTCGAGACCTGCCTGGGCAACTTGGTGAGATCTCATCTCTACAATAAATCAAAAATTTAGCCGGATGTGGTAGCGCATGCCTGTAGTTCCAGCTACTTGGAAGGCTGAGGCGGAAGGATCGCTGGAGCCCAGCAGATCGAGGCTGTGGTGGCTGGGAGCAGCCACTGCACTCTAGTCTGGGCGACAGAGTGAGACTCCAACTAAAAAAAAAAAAATACACTATATAAAAATATATAAATTGTGGCAACAAAAATATACCTTGTGGGGGATAGGGTAAAAGTCTAGAGTATTAGCATGTGACCAAATTTAAGTTATTATCAGCTTAAAAGTATGTTATAACTATAAAATTTCTTATGTAAGCACTGTAGTAATCACAAAGTAAAAATTACAGGAGATACACAACCAAGAAAAGAAAAGAATACAAACTTAGCACAATAGAAAATTGTCAACCACAAA
Source organism: Tarsius wallacei (assembly GCA_963574415.1). Classification (NCBI taxonomy): domain Eukaryota; kingdom Metazoa; phylum Chordata; class Mammalia; order Primates; family Tarsiidae; genus Tarsius; species Tarsius wallacei. The sequence goes on along the minus strand of CAUYQG010041691.1, from coordinate 741 downwards.
GAAAAACAGCAAGTGAGAAAGAAAAGGGCAAATAATTTGCAAAACCACCAGGAAACAATGAACAATATGGAAAAAGTAAGTTCTTACCTATCAATAGCCACTTTCAATATAAATGGATTAAACTCTTTTGATTAAAGACATAGAGTGGCTAAATACGTTTTAAAAATCCAACTATATACTCTCTACAAAAATTATTTTTAGCTTTAAGAACACATAGTCTGAATGTGAAGAGATGCAAGAAAATATTCCATGTAAATAGTAACCAAAAGAGAATTGGGGTGGCTATATTGGTTTTAGATAAAATATACTTCAAGTTAAAAACTGGTACAATAGACAAAGATGATATCATTTAATGATAAAGTGGTCAATTTATCAAAAGGACATAAAAATATAAATATATTTTAAATATTGTAATACATAAAATACATATGGCAAATATTAATGGAAATAAACGAAGATGTAGATAGAAATTCAATAATAATAGAGGACTTCAATATCCTTCTTTCATCAGCAGATAAATCAATTTGACAGTAAAAGAATGAAAACCACTAAACCTGAATTGTGTTTTAGACCAAATGGTCTTTTTTTTTTTTTTTTTTTTTTGAGTTGGAGTCTCACAACGGAGTCCAGAATGGAGTGCAGTGGCCGCTCCGGCCACCGCAGCCTCGACCTGCTGGGCTCCGGCGATCCTTCCGCCTCAGCCTTCCAAGTAGCTGGAACTACAGGCGCGCGCTACCACGC
>CAUYQG010041687.1:0-42400 GCA_963574415.1 Tarsius wallacei | reverse complement strand
TTTGAAGCTCCCGGATAAAATCGATAAATTTCAAAAAAAAAAAAAAAAGGATGGATTCCGGGTCTGGAATTCAAAGTCCTCCCCCTTCGGCGAGGGCGGAGCTGGAGGAGGAGGAGGAGGAGGTGGAGGAAGGGGAGGGAGATTTAAAAAAATAACAGTAAGGGTGGGGGCGTCAGGCAGGGGTTTTCGAGCGGAGACCGCGGGGCTGCCCACCTTTGCAATGGTTGTAACCTTTTCACCCTCTTAGGGGTGGTGGTGGGCTCCTCGCAGCTCTTTGAAAATCTAATGAGAGCGATGGACCGTCTGCCTGGAAAAAAAAAATGCCCTTGAGGGACGTGCAAAAGTTTGCCTTCCATTTCAGGAGGCTCCGGGAGCCCGGAGTAGAGCCGGGTTTTTTGTTTGTTTGTTTCTTTGCGCAACCTGGGAACGTTTTTGCAAAACCCTCCGCTCGGCCTTTTGCGTGGGGATGGAGCCGTTCCCGGTTTCAATTTTTGAAGAGTCGCGTTTGCCTGGAGTCCTCTCGACCCAATTTGGGGGAACGGGGAGGAGGAATGAAAACGTTCAGGCACGTTCTGGGGGAAATCGGAGCCGGCGGGCGCGCTGCGGGCTGGGAGCCTCCGGTGCGGGCCCCGGACTCCCACATGAAATTCTCCGCCCACGCAACCCCTGGGGTCCCCTCCTACTGTGGGAGCTTTTCTGTCTTCTCAATACATCCTGCTTTCTAAAAAGAAAAGAAAAAAGAATACCTCTGCCCGCGCCTAACTCCGGCGAGGCCACCGGCTCACACTCGGGGCTGTCCCCAGACCTTGCCTTCTGGGCTCCAACACCTACGCTCCCGCGTAGGTGGGTGCTGGAGAAGGGGGGTGGGCTCAAGATCCACCAATTCCCTCCTCCTCCCTTGAGGATGAGGCATCCAGTTAGGAAGACCCCCGCCGGGTGCCGCAAAGATGCCTCTTTAGGCCACCACCGGCACCGTGGGAGGCCCGGGAAGGACTGATTCATCCACTCGGTGGAGCATTCAGTCCTCTTTCCACACCGGGGCTACGAGAATCCACATACATTTTTTTAGGATTCGTGAAAACCCCGGTGCAAATTGTCAGGAGGTTGTTTTGAAGGCTCCCTGATGGCATGGCGTCCCTGGGGGCTTGCAGCAGGGAAAGTGGGTGTCAGGTCTCTGCGTAGAGGGCCGCTCGTATTCTGCCTCTGCCTCTCCAGCAGTAGACCCCCGGGTTGGCACTAGCAGGGAGGAAGGTGAAGTGGGCAGAGGGGTTTGGGGGGTCACTGTGGGCAGCTGCCCCAGTGGCCAGTTTGGGATGGGGGGAAGGCTTTGAGAGGCTTACAGTTAGGGGAGATGGAGGCTACATCCCAGAGATAAACAGAGAGAGATAGGCATCAAGGAAAGCCCGCAGTGAGTCACTGAAACAAACTGACAGCCAATAGATGACCAGGGACATTCAGAAAAATCAGAGAGGTGTAAGCAGAGAATCACAGTAACCTGGGCCTAGACTGTGCATCACCCACAACCCAGTGATCCCTGTGGCCCAGGGTGCCATACGGTGGCAGAAGTCTCAGTTTCTGGGTACCCTGAACATGGGAGTACCAATGATGGGGGACTCAACTTTAAGAGAGAGAGCCCTTTAGGGCACAAGGACCCTCCAGCCCTGGATCAAGAGTGGCCCTGCCCGGCATGGCTGGGCCCATGTGGATCCCCTTCCCCACCCCACCCCAGTGCCCCTGGCTGTCTGCGGACCCTGCTGTGGGTGCTTTCCTGCACACATAGCTTACCCACTCTCCAAGGCCCTAGCCACGTTCAATTCCTGCCGTGGCCGAGTTTCCTCTGGGAGCAAATTCTGCAGGAAATTCAATCTGCTGTGTGCAGAATTATGGGTTGATCTTGGCTCCAGCCTTGCTCTCACCCTTGATGCAAACACAGAGATCCACACAGAGCAGAGCGGGCTTTGCAGGAATGCCGTGGGTTTTGGAGTTATGCCGGGGAAACTGACCCCTCATCTCTCCCACTCTGGGGCTGGAAACCTCCCAGCACCAAGGTGAGAAGAACAAAAGCATTCAGGAGCAGATCTCGGAGGGAAACTCCCTGTTTGTCCCCCCAAAGATGCAGCTTGCCTGGCCCTGCCGAAAAGCCCTCTCTGCCTCCTTTTCCAGGCCAGAGTACAGCTGCGGTTCTTGATATGGCCCCTGCATGCGCTTGAGCCTCTTTGAGACTTTCCTAAAATGATACGCTTCTACCCTCATCAGAAGGAAAATTTAAAAAATGATATGCAGTACGCCTCTGGCTCTCTCCATCTGTGTCTGTCTGTTTCTGTCTCTTGTCTGTGTGTCTGTGTCTGTGAGTTTTGAATATGAGGTCCAGCTTCCATCTGGTTATCCAAGATGTCCATGAACCCAAAGGCATTCCCAACTCCTGGACTAAGAGGTTAAGGATTTTCTGAGAGAAGTAGTGCCCCTGTTGAATGCGTGTAAGAACCTGGATGGCAACATTGTTGCTAATAGCCTCATAACTGAAACAATCTAAATAACTATCATCAACAGTGAAACAGATAAATACGTTGTGGCCAATTCATTGAGAAGAACCTATCCTCCAGCAAAATGAGTGTACTAGAGCCTCATGTATCTCACATGCATGGCATTGAGTGAAAGAAACAAGATACAAAAGGACATGGCTAGTTATGATTCCTATGGTTGTCTGATTTTACACCTGAGGAATTCAGCTGAACTTGAACCATGGTTTGACTCACACTTTCAGACTCCTGAGGGCTACACCCTTTCAACTATTCTGCTAGTTGTTGTCGTGGACTGATGCCCAAGAGTTTATAATAAAGGGCCTCCCCGCCTTCACAGTGCTAAAGGATGCAGGGACAGAGAACAGAATGAAACGGGGCAAGGTGCCGTGGGTGGGAACTGAACTTGGCCGGGAACAGTGCAGATGGAGGGCAAAGGAGCTCTGGAGCTTGGAAAATAATTATTTTCCAGTCTGTATTATTGTCCCCTGGAGCACATAAAGGTTTAAAACTCAAGTCCAACCACTCCAAGAAGGATATTTAAAAGTTGGCCTTCCCATCACTATACTCCTCCTTTTAAAGCTAATTAAAAGGAAAAAAAAAAAATAGAAACAAAAACAAAAATCTTATGGTCCCCCACTGCCTCCACAATCTTTAAAAAGTCCACAATATGATGATCTGGGCAGCATTTCTGATCACAACTTTCCCAGAGAGGTTACTTTAATAATCCTTTGAAGTAAAACTTTGCTTTCAATCTTTCCAAATATACCAAACATCTATGTATATATTTCCTTCTGTTTTCTCCCTTGTTAAATTCCTCGGATGCAGGATCCAAAGGAAGCCTCATGCAGAACCAAATTATCTGTGTTCCACATGTTTGGTTTTCAATCATAAAATAAAACAAAATGAAACCCCAAAGGGCGCAAATCTCCTGACATGGCTTTTATTACCTGATCGGATGAAGCATGGGGTAGAAGCAACCCACAGCACAAGGAGGTTTCTTCTCTGGCCCTCGGCTGTCCAGGGAAAGTGCTTGTCTTGTCCCCTGATCCCAGGACCCTCCAGGTCACCCAAGCTCTGCCCTTCTGACAGAGCTGGAGGTTCTTTTGGCAGAGGGTGGACTCTCGCTGAGAAGTCACTTAACTGAAAGTAACTCAGTTCAGGATTCAAAAATGGGTTTTCTCTCAGCTTAGGTCATTGCATCTGCTGGTCCAGACTCTTCATTTTTCTATCAATTAATTCAATAAATACTTATTTTAAGCATCCAGTGTGTGCTGCTTAGTGGGCTAGAACTGGAGACAGAGCAGTACATGTGATGGATATAATTCCTGTCTTGGGAGTTAGCCATTCTAGAAGAGGAACAAACAATAAGCAAATATATGTATATATATGCATATATATAATACAAATATATTAATATATTACATATGCATATATATGTACATATGTACATACATTTGCACATATATTTACATATATGTATATATCGGTAAATAAATATAGTGTGTATATACAGGGGGTGCCAAAAATGTATACACATTTTAAGAGATGTTATCTATGTATTACTTTTTGAAGTTGAATTAAATTACAGTAGCAAGCCGGGCTCCGTGGCTCAGCCTGTAATCCCGTGCCTTGGGAGGCTGAGGTGAGTGGATTGCCTGAGCCCGCGGGTTCAAGACCCACCTGGGCAAGTAGGTGAGACCTCATCTCTACAATAAATCAAAAAAATTAGCCGGGTGTGGTAGCGTGCGCCTGTAGTTCCAGCTACTTGGAAGGCTGAGGCAGAAGGATCGCCGGAGCCCAGCAGGTGGAGGCTGCGGTGGCCGGTAGCAGCCACTGCTCTCCAGTCTGGGCGACAGAGTGAGACTCCAACTCAAAAAAACAAAAACAAAAACAAAAACAAAAAAAGCCAGCATCCTTAGGAGGTCTTTCTTGTATCAACCAATCAGGAGAAGCTGGAGAAAGACCACAGAAGGTGGGCAGGGTTAAGGGGAAAAACAGCATGGATGATATGCTTTGAGAAAGTGGGAGGGTGAGAGGAGTATGACCAGCACCCAGGGGAGCAGAGAGAGGACAGGGCTCTGGGCTAGGCCTGGGGCTTGGCCCTGGGATCTGCCAGAGATGCAGCTACCAGGCACATGCAGGTGGTGAGGAGATACTCTGGTTTTTGGTCTCTCTCCTCTGCTTTTTTACGGTCTTCTGGTGCCTCCCATTAACCCAAAGGCTGGGAGCCAAAGGCAAGGGAGCTCATGGGAAGCAGCCTCGGGAGGCTGGCCTCCTGGGCCCCACGGCGGGCCAGGTGAGAGTGAAGAAGGTTGGGAAGACCAGTGAAGGCATTTCTGAAGGTTGGATATGCCTCATATATTTTACTAACTTTTCTCTGTGTGTGTGTGTGTGTGTGTGTGTGTGTGTGTGTGTGTGTGTGTGAGAGAGAGAGAGAGAGAGAGAGAGAGAGATGGAAAATGAGAACAATGCTCATTTAAAAATCCCAGGCCGTTCATGGTGGCTCATGCCTGGAATCACAGCACTTTGGGAGGTTGAAGCAGGAGGATCGCTTGAACCCATGAGTTCGATCAACATTGTAAGACCTCATTTCTACAGAAAATAAAAAAAATTAGCCTAGTGTGGTGGTAAACACCAGCAGTCCCAGCCACCTGGAAGGCTGAGGTGTAGGAATCGCCTAAGCCCAGGACCTAAGAGATCGAGGCTATGTGAGCAGTGATCATGATTGTGCCACTGTACTCCAGCCTAGGCAACAGAGTAAGACCCCAACTCAAAAAGAAAAAAAATCCAAACCTCCCCCACTGTATGTGGTTTGAATAGTCTCCTCATCTTGCTTCCTTTTTATGCAGCAAGCTTTTGTGTATGATGCTTTTTATTATATTAATGTGGAGAGATAAAATGTTGAGTATAAGTAATAATTATGACAAAATATACAAATTTGTATTAAATCATGATTGAAATTGATTTGATAGACTTGTGCAAGTACTTATCTTACTTTATTAAATAATAAAAAATTCTGACATTGATTTTTTTTTAAGTTTTACATATTACTTCTGATTGGATTAACTTATTGGTATTTCAGTTTTTTAAATTATCTATTTCCAGAATTGTCTGTTACTTCCATGAAATTAAGCACTGTTGTTTTCTGCTTCAAATTTCACTTTTCACATCTACATTCTGCATCTTTTCAAAAATATTCTCCATTGTTAAAGATGATGAATCATCTTAAATTGCTATAAACATTTAGGTTTGCAAATAGGTCTTTTAATGACATATTTTAACACAGTTTTACATTCAACATATTCAAATATTATTGGAGCCACTAAAGATAAACCTGAAGCATGAATTAAATCTTACTGTGTGTTTATTCAACAAACATTTATCCTCTGAGCACTCATGCTGTGAAAGATGTTGGTGGCTGGCACTTCCTGAGTCTTTTACCTGTTCCACTTACTGCACTAGGACATTCAAGAGATTATTTCATTTGGCCCTCACAATAACTCTATCTAGTAGGTTTCTTTATTATCCTAATTGTTTCTATCTGGAGCAGAGAACAGTTCAATGGTTTATCTGGGGTCTTAAAGCTAATGAGTAATAATTGATATTTTAACCCAGAGTCTGGGTCCAGAGGCCATTTTTAATTAATATGCACTAATGTGGTTTACAAGGAATAATAAAGACCAGCTCTGCCCTCACTGAGCTTATAGCCTACTGGCATAGATCAAGCATGAACAACCTACAACCTAAATCTGGTTTGCTACTGGTTTTATAAATAAAGTTTTACTGAAACACACTCACTTGTTTATGTATTGTCTATGATTGTTTTTATGCTACAAAGACAGAATTGAGTAGCTATGACACATATAGTATACCTGCAATGACTAAAATATTTACTATTTGACCCTTTACAGAAAAAGTTTGCCAACCCCAGACACAGATGTCTACAGAGTTAACTATAAAAGAAGGTGGTATATGCTCAGCATTATTTTTAAGCAAAGTTGTACTTCAATGAACAAATGATTAGTTACAGCTTGAAAACATGAAGAGTGGGAAGTTTTATGAAGATGGTTGTATTACCCATGTTCTTCAACAAAACAGAACCAGTAGAACATATACAGATATATTAGAGGAGATTTATTATGGGAATTGGTTGAGGAATCTCATAACATGCTGTCTGCGAACTAGAGAACCAGAAAAGCCAGTGGTGTAATTCATTCCGAGTCCAAGAACCAGGGGGCTGCTGGTATAAGTCCTAGGGTCTGAAGGCTCAAAAACCCAGAGTTCCCATGTCCAAGAGCAAGAGATGAAGCCCTCCAGAAGACAGAGTGAAGTCTCCTTTTCGCCACCTTTTCGTTCTGCCCATTCCCTGAACAGATTGGGGGATACCTGCCCACACTAGTGAGGGTAGATTTGTTTACTCAGTCTACCGATCCAAATGCGAGTCTCTTCCTGAAACTCTCTCACAGACACATCCAGAAACAGTGTGTTGTCAACTATCTGGGCATCCCTTAATAAAGTCAAGTTGACTTATAGAATTAATCATTGCAATTATTGAACTGTGAAAATTGAGTGAAACTCTTTAAGCATTTACATTTACCCTAAGCCAATGATCTGGCGTAAACACCAGGTAGCATGACTCTCTTCCTCTATCTTAAGATTATTAGGGCAGTTCTTTTCATTTATTTCCCTTTCTTTCAAAAGACCAAGAAATTCTACCAAAGTGTTCCAGAGATAGGCAGGCAGATAGGGCTCTCATTCCTCTAATGCAGAGCCTAATAACTTCAACATGGAGATGGAACAGCCTTGCTCTTTTCAAGCTTCTGTTTTTATCCAATTCCACTTTGTGGTAATACTTCTAGACATGTACATCTTCTGCTTCTGATGTACTGTTGCCTGTTACCTCCATGATGGCTGAGTCTCAAAACAATCTTCTCTTTTCTTTTAGGAATTAGTGAAAATCCAACTGTTTCCGGTTGACAGAAATGTCCTTTTTAAACTTAAATTATTTTTTAAAGAATATGTCTCTTTGAAAAATTTATAAATGTTTATAAACATACCATGCAATCTATAAACATAATGTACTCATAAACATAAAATGCATGCTATGGTTCATAAACGTTTATAAATTGCTGCTTCCGTAAGCATCCAGAGGGCACGCTCAGAAAGGTCCTCACCAGAGCCATTCTTATTCAGCAATATGAAACCTGAAAAGAATTACATGTCAGAACAAGAGGAAACAAAGTGGGAAACCACAGAGACCAGAAAAAGGATGACTTGTAATCCCCATAAGATCTTACTTGGTGTGCCTCCTTGGTCAGAGTGAATATTTTACTTACACAGCTTTGATCTCCTCTGTTTGTTTTACTTCCCATGTATTTCCAATTCCCCTAGGTTATTAAGTATGCAACACAGCCTTCATTTCCTGCAAAAGGAATGTGACTTTCACCTTAAAACAGAGATATGTGAACCCTAAAATAAATACTTTGTTGAGCAGGGATGAGAGTCCGGACAAGCTAGAAAGTGAAGGAGAAAGCTGAACAGCCAGTAGGAGGGGCACTTCAGCTCCAAGTCCCATCAAATTCTCTGGGAACAAATGAGGGGTTGACAGGAAGGCAGTTTCAATTAGGGCTGAAGCACAGAAAAGTATGGCATATACTTGGATTCCTGCCATGACACAAAGATTTGGGGAATTAGAACACATTTTCTTGACTTATGTAGACTCATTCTATAAATCAAGTAAACCTAAGTAAATGATTGGCACTGTGGAAGTGTAAATAAAATTGTAATTCTCAAATTTATTACTTGTTAGTTCTTGCTATCGGCCTAGTTTTGATTCTTAGCCATTAATTATATACAAGTCAATGAAAGATGACTTTTATTGTAGGCATCAGAGTTTAAATCAAAGAGAGGAAAAGAGAAAGGACCACATGCCTGAAAGTGGGGCTGAGAGTATGAGATGCAATCCTAGAACCAGAGTTGAATGGTCTGCTTCTTTGACTTCAGCATAACCTCTGATAAAGCAGTGAGTGGTGAGACAGACTGGCTCCTCACAGTAGCCTTTCTGTCCCATCACTGTGTCTCTCTCTTACCTTCTAAGCTAAGTCTGAAAGAACTTGGAAAACAGAGACAGCAGACAACTTGGTCCTTCAAAACAAGAGAGCACTGATTTGTATTTCCATTTATAACTGCTGTGTTTTGCTGAGACTTTCATAAAGTTATGCTTAAAGGTAGTTGCTGTCCTATAATTTCATTGTTTGTGCATGTGGACACTCTTAGTTGTCTACCGAATTTCATACTCTCCATCTTCAGTGCAGTAGAGTTGGAGCCAAGTACCTGGCTGCCAAGCAAGGAGTTGGACTTCCCAACCCCCTTGCCTCTAGGGTGGCCCGATGAGTAGAGCCTTCCACCAATGGATGTGAACCCAGTTGCAGCAACACGTTTTTCCTCACTTCTCTCTCTGACCCAAGGCTTCAACTCTTTTCCCCTTCCAGCTAGCCAGAATGGTGGTGACTGAAGCAAACATGAAAGTCATGCATTGAAGAGGGGAGGACAGTCAGCCCTTGTTCATGAATGAATGTACCAAGCAAAGCCATTCCCCCATGTGGACCCCTAACCTCAGCCCCACAGGGCAGAGGAAGTAAGCAAATGTGTGCTTAAGGCACCTTTTCATTAGGTCTTTTGTGTGAGGAGCTTTGCCTTTTATTCTAACCAATGCTATGCCCATTCACATTCTAAGAAAATAAAGTAAAACTTCCCTTTTTAAACTATACATATTAAAGTTATTTTTTTTCCCTTAAGTGAAATATAATCAACAATTATTGAATACAACAGAAACTTCAGAAGAGCAGATGTAAGGTAAAGTAACCTTTTTCCTTGTGAAGTTTAGTCTCTGTAACTTAAATTCTCTACCTCGTTTTAATAATAATTTGTATCTATTATTATTCAAATTTCCCCCAAGTTTGACTCCAAATGCCTATAGCCTTCCTATTGAGGTCTCCTGAGTGAGGATTCCTATGAATAACCATAACTGACTGTGGTCTCAATTTCTGCCTGACTCATCTGTCATACCAGAAGCTCCCACTCACAGTCCATAGAAGTCTCCAATAGCATTTCCCTTGTATAAGTGAACTTCTTATAATCCCCTTATTATTAAGTTCTAAACAATCAATAGAAATAGATTCAAGAAAGTTTTTAAAAAAGAAAGAAAAACATGTCAAAAAAGTGTTTCATTTTCATAATTGAGTTGAATTACAGAAATAAAAAATATTGTGATTTCCATCAGCAACACTGGTATACTAAATCATCACAGCAAACCATTCCCTTTATCCGCTTGTCTTCCATAATAAAAATATCTGAAGTCAAGAACTGAGGTCTGTCTTTCTCCCCATTTTCTGCCCCAGCACCTAGCACAGACTGGCCATTGCAGAAATTCATTATATATTTATTATGTAAATGAATACATGCTGACTTCTTTTCTTAGCAACAAGGTTAGTAGCCATCTTCACTAATGCTGTGTCCCCTTGAAGGTATTGAATACACTCATCCTGATTCAGGCAACAGATCACAGGCATATGACAATGTCTGTGATGTGAATGTACTGCTCAAGATGGATTACCGCTCCCAAAGTTGCTACCTGATGCTGAATTACAGATGTGAATTCAATCAATACTTCTGGATTTTTTTTACTATACCATCCAATCTGAATACTTGTGCCTCGCCCAAATTCATATATTGAAATCTAACCAACAATGTGATAGTATTAAGTGGTGGGGCTGAGCCCACCCCAAGCCTGGATGGGACTCCAGAGCTTTGTCACCAAGTCCTGAGATCTGGAGAATGGTAACAGCTGGGAAGATCTGGAGAATGGTAACAGCTGGGAAGGGAACAATAACTCCTGGCAGAGAAACTGAGCAGACTCTCTACCTCCTGGACAGAGAAGTGCTCCATAGCGGCCTCTGTGGAACAGCAGAACTACATTTTGAGAACAGGCACTGATCTCTGTGTTATGTTGTGGCTGCTCTTTGCAACCTCAGAGAACCTTGCCCCCAGTGCACAATCCCTGGCAGGGACAACAGATGCAGAACCCCAGACAATCCACCCTCCACACTGAGCCAGCTGCTGGGCGATAGACACAGACAGCGAAACTGAGCAAGATGGAGGCTTGTGGGGGTATTGGTTTGTTTGTTTGATTATCTTGTTTGGTTGCTTTGTTTGTTGGTTGGTTTTCTTATTTTGTCTTTAATTTCTCTTTCTTTGTTCTTTCTCTGTTTTTTGTGTGTGTATATTTTTTTCATTTTTTTCTTTCTTCTATTCCAATCTCCTCCTTGCCCTTTTCCCCCTTCTTCTCCTCTTTCTTTTGCGTCTTATAACCTGTCTTGGACTCAGGGGTTATGCAAGCATACCCGCTGTAAGGTCGCACTGTGCAGAGACAGAGAGCAAGGCCTGGCTGGCCCATTCACCAGATAGCAAACATTATGACCTGCCCATATTTTCAGAATCCTTGCTGTCCTCCTCATCACCCAGTAAGTACTCAATATTGTAAAGAGATAGCACAACACCCCACCCCCAGCCATACTACATAATTGAACAAACCCAGTGCCCCAACTCAATGAAAGACAAAAGGTAAAGCAACTATCAGAAGTGACTACTTCTCCATTTTCCACCGAGCAATGGAATTAAAGATAAAGAAAAGAGAACTGCTATAAATGAAGAAAAAACAATGATTAACTGCTAGTAACCAGAGCCCCAGCAAAGAGTCAGTACTAGAAAGAACAGCGGTTGGGGCACAAAAAATGACTATCCCCGAGAACAACAGTACACAGAAGGTACTTACAAAGAGCAGAGAATCATTGGCAAGAATGAATAAAAATCAAGAAATGCAAAGGCTAAAACTAAATGAAATTGCAACAAAGCTGAACAAACTCAAAAAAGTGTACATAGAAATAACAGAAATAAGGGACCCCCATACAAGAAATAAAAGACAAATTGGCAAGCATGGGAAGCAGAACTGACCAAGCAGAAAAAGAATCTCAGAGCTGAAAGACCAAATTATGGAATTAACCCAATCTATTAAAAATATAGAAGCCGGGCTCGGTGGCTCAGCCTGTAATCTCGCGCTTTGGGAGACTGAGGTGAGTGGATTGCCTGAACCCGCGAGTTCAAGACCCGCTTGGGCAACTTGGCGAGATCTCATCTCTACAATAAATAAAACAAATCAGCCAGGCATGGTAGCACGTGCCTGTAATTCCAGCTACTTGGAAGGCTGAGGTGGAAGGATCCCCAGAGCCCAGCAGGTCCATGCTGCGGTGGCTGGGAGCAGCCACTGCACTCCAGTCTGGGTTACAGAGTGAGACTCCGACTCAAAAAAAAAAGAAAAAAAAATATATAGGAAAAAAACTTAAGAAGAACAAAAAAACTCTCCAAGAGATGTGTGATTTTATCAGAAAACCAGACCTACATCTGATTGGAATACCTGAAATAGAAAGAGAAATGGAACATACCTGGAAACAAACATTCCATGAGGTCATTCAAGAAAACTTCCCTCATCTGGCCAGGGAGATGACTAAACAAGCACAAGAGATCCAGAGAACCCCTGCAAGATATCTTATGAGAAGACCAAACCCTAGATACATAGTAATTTGCCTATACAAAGTAGGTTTAAAAGAAAAAAATCCTAAAGGCAACAAGGGAAAAAGGTCAGACTACCTACTGGGAAAGATCAATCAGAATCAATCCAGATTTATCCTCAGAAACACTACAGGCTAGAAGGAATTGGACCCCAATATTTAATGTTCTCAGAGATAAACAACTTAAACAAAGAATTTCCTACCCAGCCAGGCTAAGCTTCATCAGCAAGGGAGAATTAAAATCTTTCCCAGATATCCAATCCCTAAGAGAATATCCTGCTTTGAGACCAGATCTACAGAAGATGCTTTAAAGGTCCTGTGCATAGAAGAAAAAAGAAACAAAAGAAAGACCATATACTTCACAAGATCAGAAACACAGAAGCAGCAGAACACACAGCATAACTACAAAAATGAAAACACACATATATGAACACAAAAGCTAAATGAAAACAAAACAGCCTGATAAAAGCAATATGCCAGGGACAAACTCTCACGATTTCAAAAATCAGCCTGAATGTGAATGGACTAAATGCACCACTGAAAAGAAATAGAATGGAAAACTGGAGTAAAAAAACATGACCCAGAAATTTGCTGCCAGGATACTCATATCACTACAAAGGACACCCACAAACTAAAGTTAGAGGATGGAAAACAAATTTCCAGTTGAACAGATCACAAAAAAATGGCAGGAGTCATGATCTTAATATCAGTCAAAATAAGTTTTAAGCCGGGCTCGGGGGCTCAGCCTGTAATCCTGCACTTTGGGAGGCTGAGGTGAGTGAATTGCCTGAGCCCACGGGTTCGAGACCCACCTGGGCAACTTGATGAGACCTCATCGCTACAATAAATCAAAAAATCAGCCGGTCATGGTAGCGCGTGCCTGTAATTCCAGCTACTCGGAAGGCTGAGGTGGAAGGATCGCCAGAGCCCAGTGGGTCGAGGCTGTGGTGGCCAGGTGCAGCCACTGCACTCCAGTCTGGGTGACAGAGTGAGACTCCAACTCAAAATAATAATAATAATAATAACCTTTAATATATCAAAAATTTAAAAAGATAAGGAAGGACACTACATAATGACAAAAGGTTCGATCCATCAACAAGAAATAACCATCCTAAATATATATGCAACCAACTCAGGAGCACCAGTTTTTATAAAGCAGCTACTAAGTAAACTAAAAAAGAGATATTAACTCTAACACTATCATAGCTGGAGACTTAAATGTCTCACTAACAACCCTAGATAGATCATCGAGGAAAAAATCAACAAAGAGATCTGGAACCTCAATTTGAGGTTTGACCAAATGGACTCAGTAGATACCTATAGAACACTCTACCCAACAACCACAGATTATACATTCTACTCATTACCACACTACTTCAAGATCATCCACATCCTCAACCATAAATCAAGAATAAACAAATTTTGCAGGATTGAAATACTGCCAAGCATCTTCTCAGACCACAGTGGAATAAAAAAAAAATCACCACCAACAAAATTCCCCCCAAACCCACAAAGACATGGTCACCAAACAGCATGATGCTGAACAACACCTGGGTCAACACAGAGATCAAAACAGAATTCAAAAGATTCCTGGAAGCAAATGAAAATGAAGAAACATCTACCCGAAACCTCTGGGATGCCATGAAAACAGTACTGAGAGGGAAATTTATATCTCTATGAACACACAACAAGGAAATAGAAAGAGAACAAGTTAATAGCCTAACAAGTCACCTAAGGATGCTGAAAAAGCAAGACCACCAAAACCCTAACTTCAGCAGAAGAATCCAAATCACCAAAGTAAAAGCCCAAATATAGGACGTAAAAAACATAAATGCCATAGAAAAAAATCAATGAAACAAAAAGCTTGTTCTTTGAAAGATTAAAAAATCAATGATCCCCTAGCCAAAATGACCAAGAAAAATAGATAAAAAACCCAAATAAACACAATCAAAAACCCAAAAGATCAAGTCACAACTGACTCCAAAGAAATACAAGCAATTATCAGAGATTACTATGCACACCTCTATGGAAACAAGCTCGATAACCTAAATTAAATGGAGGACTTTCTGACATCATACAACCTCCCAAGGTTGAAACAAGAAGTAATTGAGATCCCAAATACACCAATAACAACCCAATAAATTGACTCTGTCATAAGAAAACTTCCTACCAAAGAAAGCCCTGAACCAGACAGATTTCCAGCAGAATTCTATAAAACATACAAGGGGAAGCTGATACCAATCCTATTGAAAATATTACAAGCAATTAAGAAAGATGGAACTCTCTCCAAATCATTTTATGAAACTAACATCACACTGATACCCAAATCAAGTAAAGATTCAGCAAAGAAAAAGGGATACAGACCAATATCCCTGATGAACATAGATGCAAAAATATTCAACAAGATTCTAGCAAATTGGCTCCAATAACACATCTCAAAAATCATCCACCATGCCCAGCATCATTTCTTGATAAAATCCCTTGAACAGCTAGGCATAGAGGGAACATAACTCAAAATAGTAAGAGCCATCTATAATAAACCCACAGCCAACATAATTTCTACAAGGACAGAAATTAGAAGCATTTCCCCTGAAATTCGGAGCAACACAAGGCTGTCCACTTATCCCCCTCCTGTTCATCATAGTGTTGGAAGTCCTAGCAATAGGAAAGAAGAAGTCAAGTTACCCTTCTTTGCTGACCATATGATCTTATACCTCAAAAATTCAAGAAAATCTGTCAAAAACCTCCTTGCACTGATAAATAACTTTTACAAAGTCTCAGGGAACAAAATAAATGTGCAAAAGACAGTTGCATTCTTGTACACCGATAACAAGCAGGCAGAGAACCAAATAAAAGCACAATTCCTTTCACAATAGCCACCAAAAAAAATGAAAATAGCTCAGCATCTTCCTAACCAAAGATGTGAAAGATCTTTACAATGAAAACTACAAAACACTGCTCAAAGAAGTCAAAGATGACACAAACAAATGGAAAAATGTCCATTCTCATAGATGGGAAGAATCACATTGTTAAGATATCCATCCTACCAAAGGCAATCTGCAGATTCAACACTATATTCATTAAATTACCAAAATCATTCTTCTCAGACCTGGAAATTACAATACAAAAATTTGTATGGGAACATAAATGACCATGAATAGCCAAAACAATCCTCAACAAAAGAAACAAAGTAAGAATTATCACTTCCAGACATTAAACTTTACTATAAGGCTACAATAATCAAAACAACCTGGTATTGGTATAAGAACAGGCATATAGACCAATGGAACAGGATAGAGATTCCAGAAACAGAACATCAATTTCTCTACCAACTAATCTTTGACAAAGCCTCCAACAACAACCACTGGGGAAAGGAGAACCTATTCAGAAACCATTTCATTTTGTTTCATCCTTCTGACTGAACACATGCAGAAGAATGAAACAGGATCCTAACCTACCACCATACACAAAAATCAACACCAAATGAATCAAAGACCTGGACATAAAACCTCAAACATTAATTATCTTAGAAAACATAGGAGATGCCCTTATGGAAATCAGAATAGGCAATCAATTCCTGTCAAAACCCCAAAAGCCCAAACCTGTGCCATAAGAGATAAGACTGATAAGTGGGATCTCATCAAACTGAAAAGCTTCTGCAAAGCAAAAGAAACTATCAAGAATGTGGGAAGACAGCCCACAGAATGGAAAAAAATATTTGCCAAATGTATATCTGACAAAGGCCTAACATCCAGAATCTACAAGGAACTCAAATGTGCAGAAAGGGAAAAAAAGAAACAGCCTCATTAAAAAGTGGCAACTTGGTGAGACTTCGTCTCTACAATAAGTCAAAAATTAGCTGGGTGTGGTAGTGCGCGCCTGTAGTTCCTGCTACTTGGAAGGCTGAGGCGGAAGGATTGCCTAAGCCCAGCAGGTTGACACTGGGGTGACCATGAGTGTGCCATTGCATTCATGCTGGGCAACAGAGTGAGACTACAATTTAAAAAAAAAACTGGACAAAAGACATGAATAGACACCTCTCAAAAGAAGACACACGAGCAGCCAACAGACACATGGAAAAAAATGCTCAGCTTCACTAAACATCAGAGAAATGCAAATCAAAACCACATTGAGATATCATCTAACTCCAGTAAGAATGACCATTATTAATAAAAAAGAAAAAAAACCAAATAGATGCTGACAAGTATGTGGAGAAAAGGGCACACTTCTACACTGTTGGTAGGAATGTAAACTAGTTCAACTTCAATGAAAAACAATGTGACAATTCCTAAAAGAATTAGAAATTGACCTTCCATATGACCCAGTAATCTCCTTTCTGAAATATACCTGCAAGAGCTTAAATCAGTCTATAAAAAAGATACCTGCACACGTTTATTGCAGCACTATTCACAATAGCAAAAACATAGAACCAACTGTGCTGTCCATCAAAACTAGACTGGATTAAAAAAATGTGGTAATATACACAATGGAATATTTTGCAGCAATAAAGAAGAACAAAATTAAGGACTTTGCAGCAACTTGGATGGATTTAGATTGTATCAATTTAGATTGTATCATACTCAGTGATCTATCACAGAAACAAATAACTGAGTACCACATATTCTCACTCATAAGCAGACCCTGAACGTTTACTGTAATACAATAAGAAAGGGATTGGCAGTAGCAGGACACTGCCAGGGGAGAGGGTGGGGGTACATAACATCAATAAGAATACCTGATCTCAAACCAGGCAAAGTGGGGACCAAAGGGAGGCCCAAACTTTACCTGTACCATGATCCCATTATACCTAATTCTGAACTGTACCCCACATCTTTAAAATAAAATTAAAAATTTTTTTTAAAAGTGGGGCTTTGGGGAGGTGATTAGTTTCTGAGGGTGGCCTCATGAATAAGATTTGTGCCTTTAAAAGTTGTCCCATTGAACTGTCTCAACCTTTTCACCATGTGAGAATGCAGCAGAAAGTTTCCATCTTTGAACCAGGAAATAGGCCTTCATCAGTCATCAAATGTGCTGGTACCTTGATCTTGGACTTCCCAGCTTCCAGAACTGTAAGCAATGAATTCTGTTGCTTATAAGTCATTCGGTCCATGTCATTTTGTTACAGCAGCCCAAATTAACTAAGACATTAGTTATAGTAACTACATTTCTTTAGTGTTTATTACCTGGCCTGATGCAGTCAGCTGTCTTTAGGTTTAGTACAAATGGTTGGCATACCTGAAGAAAGTTCACGGAAAAAATTATCTCTTCAAAGTTATCAATTTACTTTTATTCCCTTTTTCAAACACTTTTGTCAAAATGTGCCCAGTGATTTGACTTGGCATTATTTCCACAGGGAAACTGACTAATGATGAAACTGGTTAGTAAACTCAACTTTAGTATCAGAATAACAGTGGCCCCAATGAATTTAGCTCCTTTTTATTAACTCTGCCTAAAACTGTTTTTGCCTAGTTATGATCTCTATTTTGTATTTTGCTTTCTCCCTCTAGTTTTCCCTTGGGTCTCAAAGAGAGAGAATGAAACTAAAGATCCACAACCTGGAAATTAAAAGATCAAGCTAAAGGATGGTCCATGAGTAGGGATTGGGCTAGGGCACAAACTGGCAGACAAGACTACTAGCGAGGGCCAGTTGCCAGTTTGGGCTGATCTGGGTTAGACTGGGGTTTCTCCACTCATCTCCTGCTGCAACACTGCCACCTTCCATCAGCCATATAAACAATCATATTTGTAGAGAGTGGTTTACCCCCACATATCACCCCCTTGGCTCTTTCTACTACACACTATGGCCAGGGCAAAGGACTGTGAATTGAGAAAGCTCAACCACATCAACCCCAATTAGAATAGAAAAGTAGTGACGAGTCAAGTCGGATTAGTTGGAAATAAAATGTATTGATCCAGCAGCCTGTGATGAAACAGTTCTGTCAAGAGAAAGCAGATGTAGGGGTCTCCTCAGCTCATTTCTAGAAGGCAAATAATCAGAATGGTTCAGCAGTCTTGTAGTTCAAAAACTCTGCCCCTTCACTTCCCAAATTTATATTGCCATCAATTTTGCCCTGAGCCTGGGGATATTGCTTCCTACCTAAATGGGATTATCTGCAAAAGTCTTAAAATAGTGCAGGTGACACAGCAAATCATCAACAAATGTTAGCTATTATCATCATTATTGTTATTAATTTTTTCCAGGTGGTCACCCTCAGGTGCTAAGAACCAATTTTGGACTAAGATCTAAGTACCAACTATTACCATCAACAAACATGAAATATCTATTATAACCTGCGTACAAAACAACCTTTCAAAGAAGTTGAATCTAATAGGTTTTATATGTCTACTGCCTTATTCCCAGTAGACAGTCTAATTTCTCTGTGGCCAATATAGGAGATTATAATTTGAAATACAAGAATTGCATATATCCCTTTAATAATAAAATAAAATATATTTTCAAAAAGCTTGATGGTACTCAGCTATGCTTAGGAATTTTATTTATCTTTTGTCTACATTTTCTTACAATCTGTCTTCACAAAATTAGATGATTCAGAAAATATGCAGTAGGAGAAAAAAAGAGGAAAGAAAAATAACTTGAAGTGTGTACAAGTAGACACTCAACTCATTAGCAAGTAATATCTAGAAAAGACAGTTGCCATATGGACTAGCATTACTGAAAAACTTCTCGCTCCCATCAAGGGGAGGGGCTGCTCAGAGGCTCAGGAATGGCTGTTTCAATGAATTCCCCCCCACCCGCATCTGACAGAGGCAGTTGCCTTTAAGGCTTCATTTTCTTTGTGAGCCTTTTTGAATGTTAATGTCTTTGCGACTCATTAACCCAGGGTAGTTGTTTTGCACTCTGAGCACCAAGACATCTCATCAGGATGAACTGGGGCAAGGCAGCCTCCAGAACCACACCTGGGTCTCTGGGCAGTCATCTGCGGGCGATTGCCTCCAGGTGTTTGCCAGTGGGAACCCATTGAAAGTCAATGCAATTTAGAGCAATTTCTCTGGCAGTGGAAATTAACCTGCAGGAATCTGCCTGCAACAGGTGTATTTTAGGGCAGTCATACCAGCTTCCTGAACTGTGGAGACAGGACTTTGACTACCAGGTGTGGTGTAGAAGGCTGGATAATTGAAGGAGGCAGGAAATTACGGCAGAGAACGTCAAATTATGGGTCACCGTGGATTGGTATAATTATTGGTTAACCCTCTCTTGCCTGTTAACCAAAAACTGTTTACTTGTGTGTATGAAGAGCCAGGAAATCTTCACCGAAGAGGAAAGAATTGTCACTCACCTCTCAAGTAAACTGGGTTTTTTGATAGCTGAGATTTTCAGCAAAATGTTTTTGGTTTAGTATTTGATACTCAGAATAGTTGATTGCTAGGAACCCACCGATCCTCAGGAAAGCAAAAGGAGGAATGGATTTTAAGTGCTTGAAACCTCCTGCCCCAGAAACAAACATAATTTTACCAAATGTGTTTAGTCCTTTTCACCTCTTTTGAAAATGCAAATAGGGAGTAACATGCAGATCCCGGAGAGGGCATCCGTGCTCTGTACCTTCATTTCTCCTGGACACATATTTCTACCTTTGTTCTTCCTCTTTATGGTCACATAGTTTGACTCCTTGATATAATTCTCTTTGTCTAAGTGCGTTAATGTCTATTGTTTCTTCCATGTAACTTAGTTGGCTTAAATAACTTTGAAGTTGAACAAATCCAAAGTCCTGAACTGAACAAATTCCAAACTATAGCATAAATTTTAACCCAGATCTTTATAATGATACAATATCTATGACATACACCAGTGGAGTTTGTGTGACAGGCTTTTAACTTTCTGATCTAAAGTTTGTGATAGTCTTAAGAACAAAATAGAAATACACATTTATAATTGCCAAAATAAAGTGCAGCCATAATGAAATATTATTGTGAAAGCAGTTAATTTTATCTACAAAAGCAATTATTTGGCATTTTCAAATAATTGAACAGAGAAATGGATTGATAGTTTTTGTGAATATTAATAACTTGGATAAATAACTTTTGAAGGAACATATTTTTGAACGAACACATGCCTGTAAAATTTAAATTACAAAAGCAGAATTATTAGAATAAATTATAATTTTAATCTTCGTAAAATTGTTTGACATAGTAGTACTTATAACATTAAGCAAAATGGAACTTAAGTATTTTATTTAGTACTTAGCTATTTAATTCTATTTATGCCAAAATGTCAAGAAAAATTCCTATTGGAAATTTTTCATGAATTTTTAGGGTGAATTGAAAGCAGATGTCATCTTTGCCACCTCAAAATTTTCATGAGAAAATTTTTCCAACTCATTTCTATTTGATCCAGACATAATAATGAAGATGACATAAAGGAAATTTTAAAAATGCTGCACACATTCTGTTCTCACTAGCAAGACAACTTTATGGAGGTTAAATATGGCATCTGAATTTTTTCAAACTGAACCATCCAGTGCAGAAGTTCTCAAAGTGTGGCCCCTGAACCAGCAGGCCGGCATCACCTTATCTGTTGTTGCTGGGAGTTCTCCGGTGATCAGAGGGCAAGGGTATGCTGAAGTATAAGAATCCCTGTGCTAAACAGAGATATTGGTCTATGGTTCTCTTTTTTTGTTTGTTTTGTCTTTGGTTTTAGTATCAGGGTGATAGTATTCGCAGAATGAGTGAGGAAGAATTTCCTCCTCACTGATCTTTTGGAATAGTTTTAGGAGGCTTGGTATTGCTTCTTTTTATACATCTGGTAGAATTTGGCTGTGGAACCACTAGGTTCTGGGCTTTAGTCTGTTAGGAGATTTTTTAATTACTGATTCAATCTGAATACTTGTCATTGGTCTGCTAGGTTTTCTATTTCTTCCTGGTTCAATCTTGTTACAGTGCATGCTTTCACAAATTTATCTGTTTTCTTCTACGTTTTCTAGTTTGTGAATGTATAGTTGCTTTTAATAGTCTCTGATGACCTTTTGTATTCTGTGGTATCAGTTGTAATGTCTCCTTTTTCATCTTTGATTTTGTTTATTTGAGTCTCCTCTCTCTCTTTCTCTCTATCTCTTTTTCTGTCTCTCTTTAATCTAGTTGGTACTTCATCATTTTTTTTCCAAAGAACCAACTGTTTTGTTGGTCTTTTTGTTTTTGGTGTTTTCAGTCACTTTTCTATTGACCACACATGTTCTGTCAGATAATGTGCTCAAAGTTTAATAGTCTACAAACTATTTTGGTTCTTCCTTTTTTTTTTTTTTTTTAGTTGGAGTCTCACTGTCGCCCAGACTGGAGTACAGTGGCCGCTCCCGGCCACCGCAGCCTCGACCTGCTGGGCTCCAGCGATCCTTCCGCCTCAGCCTTCCAAGTAGCTGGAACTACAGGTGCACGCTACCACGCCAGGCTAATTTTTTTTTTATTATTTATTGTAGAGATGAGGTCTCACCAAGTTGCCCAGCAGGTCTCGAACCCGCGGGCTCAGGCAATCCACTCACCTCAGCCTCCCAAGGCACGGGATTAAAGGCTGAGCCACCGAGTGGAGTCCGGCTTATTTTGGTTCTTCTAAGTGAAATGTTTATGGCCAACTATTTTGAGAACAAAGACTGATTGCTCTAATTCTTATTCCAACTGCTCTCTCTTTTATTTTTATTATCTGGAACATACCCTGCTCCCTGTGCAAATCTTTCTTTGTATTCCTTCTGAGCAAGTATATAATACAACCTGGTAATGTGTCTGAGTATGTTGATTAACCATCTCCTTTCTCATTAGATTATAAGCTCCTGGAGGACAAGGAAAAGCATATCTTACTTATTTTTGCATCGTCTGGTATCTGACATATTATCATGCTGTCTGCACAGGAAGGGAGGATTAAAGTTCATGGTTTTGAGAATCTATGTCAGCTTTAACCTCTTTGACCCCACCACTGTTGGCTGTGGTGAGAAGAGTGAATCACACAGCAAAGACATCTGAGTCTGCAAGGAACTGTTATTCTCACATCTGGGAGAGACATGAAGAATGAGACTTCAGAATCCCCAAAATAAAAGCAATCGGTGAATTCTGAGTGGGTGAACTAATAAGCAAGCCTCTCTAAAAGGCAGGGTAGGCCATTGCCTTGCTGAGTTATGGTGTGGCCAAATACTCTTTGAGATATGGCCAGGCCATATTTTCTTAAGCTTTGGCCCCCTCCCCTACCTTGGGGAGGTGCATCTCCTCTTTCTGTCTTTCTTTAATCTACTTTCTAAATAAACTGTATTTGATAATCTAAAAAAAAAAAAAAGATCAGGGTAAAGTCCATTTAAAGCTGTCAGGCCTATCTTTCAAAAATTTCCATAATTAATCACAAGTATAAAGTTGGACTCCTGCTAGGTATTAGGGAAAGAGTATAAGGAGTGACATGTAATCTAAATCCACTTGGTACATTCTCCTTCATACCCTGCCGGGGTTAGGGAGCATAAGAAGATATGGCATTTAGCCTATACTCTGAAACCTATTGGCTGAGAGATTTTACTCAATATGATTCAGACTTGAAGTGAAGGTCTATAGATATCATTTCCCAGTTTCCCAATGTTATTACTGACTTCTCTATTACTGATTTTTATTTCTTTTTATTTATTCAGCAAAATTCTTTGAACCCTCATGAAAGACAATATGGTCTAGTTCAGTGGTTAAGAATATGAGCTCCAATGTCAGCTTGCACAGGTACAAACCTCAAGCGTACCCTTATTCATGATGTCAACCTGAGCCATTTACTTGCTTGACTTCAGGGCCCTGACCTGTAAACTGGGTTTAATACAAGCCTCGATGCTTATCATGAGGATTAAAACTTGGATCACGAAAAGTTCATATAATAGTGTTTGGCACATAGCAAGAGATCAGTAAATGTCAGCTATCATGACATATCTGGAACTCCCAGAGTACATGGCCTATGGCTTAAAACCAGGAGATAAACAGGGTGCAGCTCTGTCCTGAAAGTGCAGGCTCACAGATTAATGACAGATTGCTCAGAAAAGAAACTAACAATTATCTGCAGGGTAATTGTGCTACACACAAGGTCTCAGAAGAGTACCAGTTGGGCACCAGATTCCACTCTACAAAGGTCAATGATTTTTTTTTAAGAGGAGCAGCCACTTGGCTGTTGGAGGACACATTGGTGTAATCTTGGTGCAAGGGAGGGAAGGCAATTACTGATGAGGGACTGGCTTCAGGAAAGAAGACCTAGAGGTTTTTGCAAGTTGTTCTACCTTTAGGGATCTGCCCTAAGCTGGTTTTAGTATGAATCTCTGTGTTAAAATCCTTCCCCTATAAAAAAAAAAAAAAAGGACTTCATAATCCTTTACTAATTCACTGGAATTTCTTAAATGTTCATTAGAAAAGTGTAAACAGTAATGACAGTAATGCATCTTTTAGGAAGCACAGACATTTAGTGATTAGACAGATCCTTGTTCAAACCAGGGGTTTATGTCAATGAATTTGAGCTAGCTCTCTAACCTTCCAGGGCCTCATTTTCCACTGATAAAATCAGACACAATAATACTTACCCTGTGGGTTACATACAACTACCTATAAGAAAGCATCTCACACATAGTGGCAGCTCTGTAATCATTGGCCTTAATTTTTCTTTTGAAAGGTTTATTTTTTATTTTATTTTTCATAGATGCAAGGTCTCACAATGTTGCCCAGGCTGCTCTCGAACTCCTGGTCTCAAGTGATCCTCCCATCTCAGCTCCCAAAGTGCTGGGATGACAGGCGCGAGCCACAACACCTGACCCAAAAGCTTTCAAAAGAAAGATGATTTCAAACGCAGAAGCGTTGTAAAGATTGTTTATCATTGCAGGCATTTACCTCATCTTGATAATAACTACAAAAAAATGTTTCCTAGAGACCCTTTGTAATGTTTTATTCACTGAGGTTAGAATTTAACAATAGAGAAGTTAAAGGAGTAAGTGGGAGAAGGCGAAGGAGAAAGAGGAGAGAGGGAGAACAAAAGGAAGAAGAGGAGAGAAAAGGGGAAGAGGAGGAGGAGAAGATGGAATAATTCTAAATCAGCACATCTTGGTCAACTGTGGCTGAAGCGATCACCTCTGACATCATATCACATTGTGATAGTATCATACATAGACTTCAGTTTCTTAGGCTCCTTCACATCTATACTGGCCCCAGTTAAAATAGATCCTTTGTCCATTTTGATCACTTCCTCTTACTTTCAGGAAGTTTTAAAGCCAGGCATCTGACAGAAGCAAGCCCAGAGTTCTTTGACAAATACACATTTCCGTTCAAAGAAAAAGACAACACAAAACTGGAGAAGCTGCAAAACATATTACATTTCATTAGCCACCTTGCCCTATTTTCTGCCACCCTGATACACAGAATCTCCTATGCCTGTGCGTATTTTTCTGGGACATTGAGGCAGGGTGTAACTCTCTGAAACCCCTCAAGTTCAAGTAGAATATTATTCCCATTGTGACAAAGTGAATTGCTAGAATAGACCTGGTAGACAGTCCAGCTGTAACCTTCTATCTTGTAGAGGAAGCCAGTCTCAGGAACATTCCTTTTAGCTTCAGCATGGAACATCTGTATTACAGTTCATTTCTCCCTTCTCTCTAGTCCATACAGTCATTCTCCTAAGCCATGCCAGGGACCTCGGTATCACATGATTGCAGGTTCAGCTGCAGGAACTTGCTACAATACCTTCATTTTTATCATAGCAGTGATTTTACAGCATATTCGCAGTATTGCACTTAGTTAAAAATAATTGTGGAATGAGGGAATGAGCTAACGTGAAGAAAGTAGAGGTGTGATCTGCATGCACAGAATTCTTCTAGGAAGCATCGAAACTTGCAGATGAAGAATGTCCTCCCTCCAGCAAATGTTTCTCTTCATATCAGTGCAATAAGCTGAAAAATAAAATAATTTTACTACAGAAGTAATAATAATGATAACAAGAATATGTACACACATATGTATGTGTGTGTTTGTATATATATATATATATATATATGAGAAAAGTTATGCCTCAATCTTTGGAATTTTTCTGTGGCTATGATTGTCAGTTTTCTGACTAGTCTCAGTGGCAGACAATTAACGCAAAGTACATTCTGTTCAGATGAGATCCCACAGTTGTGAAAAACACAGGAGAGGTGAAGAATGCCAGTCAGTGCTGGGCTAGTAGAGTGGACTACTGCAGAGACGGAAGCTCAGGTAGCTCGTTATTAGGAAACATCCCTGGGTGGGGTAGAATCGCCAAACAAAGGATATTCCTTTTCTTTCTTAATGAACAACTCGAAGATAAATAATTTTCCCCTTAAGTGCAAATCAGGATCAAGCAAAAAACCCCTGTGTCCTTTGACTTCCCACAGCTGCCTCATGAAGCATCCCAGCCATTTTTTAAATCGTCTTCTGATTTACTAACTTAGGATAAATGGCTTTGCTCTCCTAGACTATCAGAGCCAAGAAGTGATGAGGAAATCAGTGAGGTAACTGTGTGCAAACCGGCTCGGTGGAGCCGGACTTAGACACAGGGTCAAACCTTCAACGACTTCGCCACATCTCTCTGCAGAAAACAGCCAGCCGGCATGCTTCTCAGCCGTACTCTTTCTAAAGGCGTCTGTCTCCACAGGCTCTCCAATGCAGGGGAATAGGATGGATGAAATCCTGCCTCTCAGACACAGAGAGCAAGGACAAGCAGTGCTCGGTAGAGGAAGCAGTAGGACGTGTGGGAGCCTGGCAAACGTGACTGGCAGAGTCACCCACCACAGAGAGGGAGTCTCTCTCTCTCCCCCCCCCACCCCCCAGGCCTTCAGATGCAGCTCACTCTCTGGGCCACAGTCACCTTCCAAGGCGACCAATGAGGGGAGGCACAACTTATTAGTAATAGCAATGATTTAAAAAAAAAAAAAAAAGCCCCCTACAGAGCAAGCATTTGACTCCTAAGATAACAATTACTTTATGCCAAGCCTCCTCTTCTGTCAATAACCTTGGAATGCATTTATATACAAAGGCTCATCAATACAAGGCCAAGCTCCTTTTGAATTCAGCCGGAAAACAAAAACAAAAACAAAAACACCTAAAAAACCCGCAGGGCACTCAGGCAAAAATAGATGATTTTCTTGGAATTCTCATCCAGGTATTTATTAGACCATGGACATAATTTGCAACATATATAAAGACATTTATTTTAACACAATCTCAATCATGTTATGTGTATGGATATTTTCTTCACATATGGTGGAGTTTGGTTCTTTGTCTCATCTTGTTCATAACTGGATGTCATAAAGTATTATCTATAAAAGTGGACTACCAGACTTTATTTTTTCCTTTATCATCTGCAGTCCTCAGAGAGGATTTGCCAGAGGCTGTAGCTCACCCCAGGGAAGTACGTAAAGGCACCATGTGTTCCTTTTGAGAAAAGTATCTCTTTTGCAGAAAAATGGCTGCCATCTATAACCAGTGCTTTTTTAGTGAGTGCCAGCATGTTCCATAGTCTGGCACTCAGCGTAACTTCCAAAATCTGTCACCAAAATGATCCAGATAGTGAATTCGAAGAGAAACAACCCACACTAGCTTGTTTGACTCCTCTGACAGGCAATGGGCAGGACTGACCCTATCTCAGTCTTAAGGAGGCTGTTCTTCACACCCAAAAGGTATTGCCATTTGTAACACTTGTTCCAAGGCAGCAAAAGCAGCAGGAAGGATTCATTTTACTGCAGCACAGGTTTCCAGAGGTGTCTTAATCTTTACTAATGTTGGTTGCAATGACTGTTCCCTAGGTTTGCTATGGGATTTTAAGGTTGAAGAAGCCTCTGTCTTCAGCTCCCAGTTGAGGCAACAGCATGAGTCAATAGCATGACCCTATTCAGACTCCTCCATCTGATGCTCCAGGGCTGACCAGGCAGTGAGCAGAAGGCCCGTGAACAGCCACATGCTTTTTCCTTGAGTCTGTCTCTAACAGCAGTGCCATGAAGGACAAGTTACTTGACTCACCTGAGATCCACGCTCTTCTTCTGTTAAGCATGGGAGGCATTTGTGTGACCTGAATGAGGCCCTGTGTGCCAAGGTGTTCGGAAAGCTATACAAACCTTTAAAATGGCAGGTATTCTATATGCTTATTGGAGAAAAATTAATTAATGCATTCCTTGATGAGGCCACCCACAACACTGACAGCATGTGAACAGCGTCTTGATCAGCTTAGGTTAAGAGCACTGCCTCTGGAGTCAACTTGCTTGGATTCTGATCCCTACTCCTCCACTCGGCTGGGTGACGTGGACAATCTTCTTAACCCCTCTGTGTGTCAGTCTTCTCAGTTGTAAAGTGGTGCTAATTAAAAGGCCTATCTCAAAGGGCAACTTAGCGGATTTAATAGTTGATATATCAAAAGTACTTAGAACATTTTCTGGCCTGGAGTAAGTGCTCATTAAATGTGAGCTATTATCATCATTGCCATCATCTGAGGTGACATTTGAAGTGTGACTGTAAGTGATGAAGCTATTTGTAGGAGAGCATTGCTTTCACCTTGAAGTTTGTTCCTATATGCATTCTAGAACAGAGTAGCAGCACATATTATTACATTGCAACTAAATTTATTATCTATTAAACATTATTCCCTGATGAGAAACCTGAGGCTTATACATGATTGCTATCAATTGTAACACAATTCCAGAATACCTTTTTTCTATTCATATAAATCTCTTTTTTTCCCAAAACAAACTAACTATCCCAAATAGTTTTGCAAACTTGTGTGCTGTAGTCAAATTCTTCAGTTCAGCAGGACTACATTCTACATTAGGTGTTTGGAATCCCCACCTCTGAATTTGTACTTTATGGTTAAAACAAAGTAGCTTCCACTGGCATTTAAACCTTGATAATGTACAGCAAATATGATTCTTGAATAATTATTATGTGGTTTCTTTCAATAACTATAATTACTCAAATTGGGAATAAGTTAGAAATTCTCTTTAGCCCAAGTTGAACTTAAACTGACCAAATTCATGAATGTCTTTTCTTTGTGTCACTATGATTCACTCAAGACACAGTTTGGAGAAGCTATTTACATAGCTTCTGGTATGTAAATAAGATAAGAAACTAACCTGACTTTAAAAGTTGTGTTTTAAATCCTACATATAGCTCTAAAAAGATGTGTCCATGATATGGCATTCGCTGAAAAAAAAAAAACAAACGAATAAAATTATATAATATTACTAAAAACATTTTTTTTTTTTTGCGTTGGAGTCTCACTCTCGCCCAGACTGGAGTGCAGTGGCTGCTCCCGGCCACTGCAACCTTGACCTGCTGGGCTCCGGCCATCTTTCCGCCTCAGCCTTCCAAGTAGCTGGAACTACAGGCGCACGCTACCACGCCCAGCTAATTTTTGATTTATTGTAGAGATGAGGTCTCGCCAAGTTGCCCAGGCGAATCTCAAACCCGCAGGCTCAGGCAATCCACTCACCTCAGCCTCCCCAAGCGAGGGATTACAGGCTGAGCCACCGAGCCCAGCTTAAAAACATTTTAATAGAAAAATTTTATGATAGACATTAAAATGATAACAATGATATTGACATTCTAAAATATAGATTATTTTTATGATTTTCTTTCACATGAAATTACTTTTAAAGTTTTCTTTAATCAGTATAAATTACAATTGCTATCTAAAAAACAGATATGTAACAGCCATAAAATGTTCTTCAGGTTTGGTTAAGATGAGTAAGGAGAAGACATAGATAAGCAATGCTTACATTCTCACATTTCTAATCCTACTTGGCCAATTCCTCTGGAAACTGATGAAAAACACAGCATAAGACTCTAGCTATTCTCTGACATTAACAACTAAGTTTGGATGAGATTTTCTGATTAACTAAGCACTTATTTCAAATTGCCTACTTTCTAAAGAAATGGGTCATAAAGAAAAAACGAAATCTCCACAGGAGAAAAGAGGGTTTTGAGAGGATCACAACTTTCAAAGAAGGGTGATGGGGGGAAAGTGCCATTTGTAGTCTGGGGAGAGTTTTCTGGAAAAGATGAGAAGGGGAGATGGATTGTGGGGAAGAGAGTGAAGTGAGGGGCGGATGTAGGCGATCCAGATAGACTGGGTCTCCCAAGCGTCCCTTCCTCGGCTCCCCTCATTTGCTTATTCCCAAGGTGCATAGCCAAGACACTGATTCTAGAATTCCCAGCCCGGAAGTCCTTCTTCGCTCTGCCTTTACTGCCAGGCGGGCTTGGCTGCACGTTCCACTCTGGTTATGCATCTGCCTTGCACCTTCTTCTGGATGCTTACAGAACCAACGAGGGTCCCTCTTGGAGAGCCCCTCACACAGTTACCGAGGCTCTGCCAGGCGCCCTGGGTATGGAGAGGCCCAGGGAAGAGGCGTCTGAGCCGCCACAGGCGCACGGTACATGTGGGAACAAACGTGGGACAACCGCGCTCTGAAATGCGAAGGGGAGGGAGGAAGCCGGCGCCTGCCCTGGCATCTTCATCCACCGGATTGGCCGAGGTCCTGCCACGCAGCGCTGTGAGAGGCGGAGAAAAGACGCCGAGTGCACAGGCGGTTCTGTTCTTGGGAGGGCAGACTCAGGCCCGCAAGCCCGGTCCTTTCATAGTTAACTGCACACTGTGAACAAAGTCAGGCAACTATTTGGGGAATTTTGCAGGGAGACAAAACTAAAAAGGGCAACATGGCGTGTGCTTCCACCTCCAAGGCCTCAGCCTGAGTGTCTGCAGCCCAGGTGGGGTGGGAGGGACCAATAGCTGCAAGGGAAACCTGTCACCTCTGACTTGAAAAGGGCAGGGCTGGGCATCTCCAGCTGCTGGGACATGAAGGGGCACTCTGGAGAGCAGAGAACCGAACTGGGGGCCCCATTCTGTGTGCAAACCCTGCCTAGGACCTTGACTGCAGACAGCCTAGCCCAGGGAAAAATAAGACAAATGAACTGAAATCTGGCTGCTGGCCATCTCGGGAGAGATAGATAGCAGCTGTAGAAACAGGGCCTCGGCTGTTCTCTTCCCATCGATGAGGGCAGCGGTGGGGAGGGAGGGCATCCTTTCTCCAGGAAAAGATGGGGTCTAGAGAGAGTCAGGCAGCAGGCAGCCTTCGGGAAGAGTACCCCATCTCCCCGTGGAAAGTGGCTAACAGAGTGAACTTTCTTATCTCGCCTCCGTACATGTGAACAAGGGAAGAGGGCGAAGAGAGGGCAGTGGTGGGCCTTGTATCCCCCGTGTCCGGCGTGAGAGGAGGAATGAATTTCCTAAGGACCAGTAGCCAGGCCCGGGCTGTTTTGCTGGTCCCAGGCCTAGAAAGTCTTCCAGTGAAAGGGGGCAGAGGTGGCTACATGGAGAGGGAGGGCTGAAGCAGACCCTGAGGAGATTCGTGTTGGAACACCTCTCAGGTCTCACTGGTAGCCAGGTACCACCAGCCAGTGGAGGTCTTAGAGCACCATCCCTTATGGAAAAGGGCTTCTTAGCTCCTCTCTTCATCCCCAAGCTCCACACGTCCACATCTGTGGATGGAAAGCCTGAAGAAAGCAGCACCTCTGAAGTGCCCACTCCCCAGGACAGACTCACAAGCCAGCACTCAGGCCTGCGCTCTGCCAAGAGAAAGAGCTCTTGTGAGGACAAACAGGGTGTTCAGTAATTTCACCAGCCTTAAGGGTTTCTGCAGGTGAGCTAACTGGGACTGGGACTGCCCTCCACCCAGAGGAAGCTGCCTTCCAGCTCAACTTCTTAGCTTCTCAGACAGCCAGACCCCAGGGCCTCCAAGTGTGAGCAGATGGCATCCTCCAGCATACCCTTAATGCTGGGTTAAGGATGCTTGGCGCCTGGGCCCCAGATGTTTGTTCACCCACGCATAGTCATTTGCACACTTGTCTTGTAAAAAGGGAAAACAACAGAGGGTCCTTCTCTTCCTGGAGCAGGGCCCCACAGGGGATCCAGCAACAGCCTGGTTCAAACATGCCCTTTTTGACAGGATGCTGTGGAAAAAGTTTGGACCCTTGTATGTGTCAAAACTTTCATCTCTAAGTTTCTATTTGAACTGAGTAATACTTTCTGTTATTACCAACCACATTAAATAAATATGAGACTCATATTTTAAATTGGTCCGTAATGAATTGGACTTGGCTGGACTTTTTTAAAACAACAGAGTGAACAGAAAGCCCACCCAAGTTGTCAAGACACAGCAAAGGGAAGCCCAACAGCACAATATACAGTTGGGGGCAAAGCAGGCGCCTGCTGTGTATGCCCTGCCATGTCCCTGCCGCTCAAAGCTCTGAC
Source organism: Tarsius wallacei (assembly GCA_963574415.1). Classification (NCBI taxonomy): domain Eukaryota; kingdom Metazoa; phylum Chordata; class Mammalia; order Primates; family Tarsiidae; genus Tarsius; species Tarsius wallacei. Next base: position 10,997 of record CAUYQG010041687.1, on the reverse strand, counting down.
TTCACACACATGTCCCATGTAATACCAGCCACGACCCTGAGAAGTGGGGACTATTATTAGATATATTTTACATGGAAGAGACTTAATCTTAGAGAACGGGCTATATATTTTCCTGCTTGTTGGCTGCCCAGCACCCAGGGCCCTTATGAGTGAGTCTTGCTGGAAGGCAGAGGACAACTCCCACCATAGAGAAGGAAGCTACCAAATACCCTTCCGGCATTCCCTGAGAGCGATGGCAATAGCAGTGGAAGAGTCCCCACCATCAGATGTTCCCATGCAGAGTTTTCCCAGAATGTGTGGGAAGCCATTCTGGCAAAAGTGGCAGGAGTTCCACGCGGCACCCCATGTCCAAGGTAGGAATCTCTAGGCTCCAGCAGCGGGGCCCCATGTCCAGGGACTGGGACTAAAGCCACACACACAGTGCTGGGCCATGGCAGATGGGAGAGATGGCTTCCTGGGCATAGGCCTGTCTCCACTAGTCACACAATGTTTGGCTAGGTAACCCTCACACCAGTTCTCTGCACCTTTTGAAGTTTCTGTCGGCCATGAGGACTTATCATACATTTTTTCTCATTACATTAGCCAGTTTCTGTGGCTAGGAATGAAGAAATCTGACTGACAGGAAGTGAGGCAATTGCTCTCTAAACATACCTAGGACTGATGGTAGAGCGGGGATGCCAGTCATCATAGGCCACCCTGAAGGGTAGGATGGTGCCATGACTGGAGCCCTCACACCCAGGACCTCAGAATATCTGTATCTGGAGGAGAGTCTTTAAAGAAATAAGTGAAAATGAGGTCAATAGGTGGCCTTGACTCAGTAAGGTTGGAGTCCTTATGTAAATGGGATATCAGGACAGACACATGCACAGGGCAGGACAGTGTGAGGACACAGAAAGAAGGCAGTCCCTACGAGCCAAGGAGAAAGGCCTCGGAAGAAACCACTCCTGCCACCTGCCAACAACCGGTGGTCAGACTTCTAACCTCCAGAACTCTGAAACAGTGAATTCATGTTGTTCAAGCCCATGGTCTACGGCACTTTGTTATGGCAGCCATAACAGACTAATACCAGTGGGGAATATGAAAGAACTCAAGATGACCTCAAAGTTGCTAGATCCAGTGATCTGAGGGAAGATGAAGGATATGAGAGAAACAGCCTCTGGAGGGGGAAAGCAAGAAAAAAAATTCAGTGCAGCGTATTGTGATTCTGAGATCTCTACAGGAGAAGAGAAGAAAAAGCTTCAAAGGCCTTCCTTCTGAGAATCCTGGGAGAGACTTACATGTAAGGACTAGAGAGAAAAGACTTCTGGAAGTCCACTGGCCTTGGAGCCAGCTCTGAGCTGCCTGCTTCCTGGACTTAGAATGACAAAGGCAGCGTTACCCACAGAGCTGTTCAGTAAGCAAGTCTCCCATGGAGGTCACAGGCCTGTCGTGGCAGCTGCTGGAGTCATGCAGTGAAGGGTCATTCACTGGAAGGGGCGTCATCTTGTTTGGGAGATGAGGTTTTCATCCAGCCTTGAGCCCATTCCTGTAATACAGGGATGAGGCAAGGGTGTATGCACTTTCTGGTATGGAGACAAACAAGTAAAACACTCTTAGGGCAGAATTTCAGCTCAAATGGATTCTGGTGTTGAGATTTCCTTTGCAACTTCTTCTGACCTTCCACAGAAATGCCCACTCAAAGGCCATGCACTATCTTAGTAAACAACACAAAGACTGATTCTGGCAGGTTCTGCCAGGCACAGTGGATAAATGGTAGGCCAATCTAGACCTGGCCCTACCCTCAGGGAGCTCACTGTTTAGACAGAAGGGGAGAACAAAAGAATGAGGCCAAATAGGAGACTGTCCACCTGAGAAAATGGGCAGGTGGTGAAAGGTTACTCTAGGCCTTGCTGGCTGGGATTCGCTGGCTGGATGTCTATGGAATTGCCATGGATGGTTTCAGAATTCAAGGAAAAAAATTGCCATAGTAATGAAAAGCTTGAAAATAGAGGTTGCAGGTGAGGAGATGAAACTGTCACATAAACGATTTTCAGTGAAAACAACAAATATTAGAGTAATCAGACTTAAAATTATTAGAATAGTTACTAATTAAAAATATAATAATATTAGACATGAGAATAACTAATATTATAATTATTTATGTTTCCATACTCAAAGAGGTGGTGATGAGAATTTAAAGGCAGGAAAGTCAGAGCAAAGAGAATGACTATAACAGTAGAGCGACCTTGGAGATGTGAGGTTGGGCAGTGTGACCACTGGTGGAAGGACAGCAGGATAGCATTGGGGTGCAGGCCCACTGGGCTGACCACAGTTCTGCTCTGCCATCCTCAGCCCAGCCCTGTCCCCACCCCCTGGCAAACGGAAGCTATGGACAGAGATTCTTTCGCCCTCCGTATCTCCAATACTCTCTTTTTAAATGACTGCAACAGTCCCAACAAAGAACGTACTTAACCACATTAGTAGTATCTTAAATGATGCAATTTTATCTTGTCCGTGAAATAGCTGCAATTAAAACAAATTATCTCTTCCCTTCATAGCTTAATTCAGATAACACATCTGATGGAGTCTTTTGAAATGTTCACTTTTATCGGTCTTTTTTTATTTCAAAATTAATTCATGTTTATAGTATAGCACTTAGAAAATTTCATCTTGGGGTGAGACCAATTACGTGGTTCCCTGTGGTGTCTCCACCCCCAAATCCCCCACCCAGAATCCACACAGAAGAATGTTGAATGCAGAAACTAAACCATGCAAGAAACTGCCCACAGTCTCAAACCAATGCATAGCTACCTTTACTCTTTTGATATCTTTTTTTTTCTTTTTTGAGTTGGAGTCTCACTCTTTTGCCCAGGTTGGAGTGCAGTACCATGCTCATGGCCACTGGAGCCTAGACCTGCTGGGCTCAGGTGATCCTTCTGCCTCAGTCATCCAGGTAGCTGGAACCACAGACGAGCTCCACCACACCCAGCTAATTGTTTTGAATTATTGTAGAGATGAGGTCTCAACAAGTTGCCCATGGGCTCAGGCAATCCTCTCACCTCTGCCTCCCAAAGTGCTGGGATACAGGCATGAGTCACCACACCTAGGTGATATCTATTTTTCCAGTCACATGTGTGTGTCAGCACACATACCCAAGTGTGTGTATGAAAATGTATATTCACAGAGTTTGACAGAAAAGCAGAGTCAGATTACTGGTGTAGGGTATCTTTAGGACATGCCACAGGAAGATAAGCCCAAAATATTGGAACACACTCTTCATCGTCATAATATTTTACCTTTCCACAGCTGCCCTGAGATGGAATAAATGGCATCTACAAAACACTTTCTCAGATCCCCCCTCCTGGTTGGTGGTACCCTGTGTCTACATCAGGGAGAAACATCCCTTCACATCACAAATCACAGGAAGGGTAGTCATAATTAAATTTTGCTATGTGCCCTGAGATTTTCCACCTGGGAGATGTAGGGAAAATTAAAAGGCCTCCTCCTCTTACTAGATGATTCACCAAGTGATCTTCACACTTTCCTTGGGCTGCAGATGAGATCACTCTACCATAAGTTTCCTAGTCACCAAGTAAAAAGTACCACTCTGGGGGCCAGGAATGTTCCAGCAGTTGAAAATTTCCGCTTTTAGGAATGGCAGTTCATCTGTCTAAGCATCCAGGGAATGATGACTCCATTGTGGTCATCTATGCAATGGGTACCCCACCTGAAAAAGAATAACCTGGAGTTCTGTGGAGCCACATGGAAAACTCTAGTATGCAGCACGTTAAGACAAATGGCAAGCTGCAGAATTATAGGCACATCTAATACCCTGTGGATGAAGTGTAAGGGCAGAAACATGCTATGTGCCTTTTTAGGGGTGCATCCATGTTTAGTAAAAATAGAAAACAGGGATGAGAACCATGAAGATACATTTTAGGAGGTTCATTACCTTCGGGAAGGAAAAAACGGCATCATGAGGGTTGTGAGACTTGAATCTGTAATATTATTTTTCTTAAGCTGAATAGAGGTGATCATATACGCAAAACCTATTTTGGTGCCTGGAGTATGTCATTTTTAAAAATTAGATGATATGATTGACATCTTCAAATACTTTAAGATCCAGCATGTTGCTAATGGGAAGTATCCCATGACTAGTGGCAAAATTTGTTATGAAGACAAATTTTAGGTCATTCTTTGGAGAAACCTAAAAGGGAAGTCTAAAAATGAACAGTGCCTTCAACATGACTGAGGAGGAGGACAGAGTTAAGGTCTTCAACGGTAGCTCATTATGTGAAAACGAAGTTCACTTGTCTTTGTCTTAAAAGCAAGAACGTCTTTCTCTTGCAAATTCCTAGGATATGTCCTGATAAAGCTTTACATCTCTGCAGTGTCACTTGGATTATTCGTTCTTCAGCCCATGTCCTTGGAAGTTCTTTATTCCTACCTAAGTCCAGCTTTACATACTGGCACTCCTGCCACTTACATCTTTGACACAGCCCTCTGCAGTGCCCAGGCTGGATAGAACTGCTACCTGGCTCTGGCTCCCATATCCAGCTGCATTCTATCATTGTTTGTGCCAGTCATAAGGACTCACTGGCATCCCCATGAGATTAGGCGATCCCCATGTCTGGAGATACACACACACACACACACACACACACACACACACACACACATAATTTTTTTTAGATGAATGGTCAGGAATGTTATAGTAGGGATTCTAGTAGTCTGGCATGTTGGAGCAGAAAATCTCTGAGTACGTATTTCTATATTCATTTTAATCAAGAGACATTTAATAAGTGCTTACCTTGTGCAAGGCACTCTGCTTGTTCAGTTTCTACAGTTCTAGGATTTGTCTTTGAAAAAAATCTCAATTTTTATGGAAATGAAAATTGAGGCACACAGGGAGAAGAAATGTATTTTAAGTAAACAACAAGGCAGGCAGGCTGTGGTTTGCAGACCCACAAGAGCATTAGGAGAGTCACAGGAACATTTGGGAGATAATGGTTAAATTCACAGACTCATAGATGTCTCATCGTGGAAGAGACCTTGGAGGTCATCCAATTCAAATACTTCATTTTACAGATGAGGAAACAAAAGCCTAGGGAGGTTGAGTGGCTAACTGGAGAAGCTATTCTCAGATATGGTATTTCCTTCCCTACCTTGAAGGTTATGTCCCTGAAAATCTCCATGGTAAGGAGAAATTATGTTGGATGAACTTAAGACCTTTAGAGGAAAATAGTTTGGGGAGTAAGAGAGTGAGTGAATCTGAGAAAGTTTTCATTATTATTTTATATTTACCAAACAAAATAATACAGGTGCTGTTAGCATTTACCTCATTTTATGCTGAACAGATTTGTAAGGATGAGTCTTGTCCAATGGATGTTTAGTTACCTCTTAGATTTCCTAATTATTACTTCTCTAGCTTCTCCTGCACAATGTTTTAAAAACTTCTCATCATTTGTTCATCTTTTGGTAAATACGAGTTGCAATAGGTAGCTTCTGTTTTGACCCTGGTGCCCCTGCCTTTTATACCATTGACTTGACGATTCATGCCTCTAATTCCTTCCTGCTGGACTCTGTCACGCCTGGCTTTCACTGCTGCTTCTCCTTCCTTTCCAGCTGCTCCTCTCTGCTGCATGTTGCTGCTCTTACCTGGAGATGCTGGGAACTATCTCCTCTTATCACAGTTCACGTTCCCTATGTGAGTATCACTATGTGATAACAAAGGCCTGCCAAATGCATCTTCTCACCATCCTCCCAACCCGTGCTTTCCTGTTCCTGTGACTACTTCCTTAATTCAGGATGTCGCCGTCTCCTGCTAGCGCTGCTGCAGTCATCGTCCAGATTTGTCACTTGCTTGATGTCCCTCAGATCCATCATTTACACTGTGGTCTGGTTAATGTCTTTCTTATGACTGTGTGCAGTCCCCAGTGGCTCCGTGTTGCCCAGAGAACAATATCCAACTTCCCAAGTATCTCATCTGAGACCCTCTCAGCTCTTGGCCCCTTGGCCCCACCACGTGCACCTCCTGACTCTATGTGGTGTCCTGCTGCCAGGGTGTTTGGCATCCCCCTGCTTTGCCAACTGACTTTCCTTCACTGGAATGCCTTCACCTTGCTCCTCTCACACTAACATTCCCCCATGTGCCTGGTGGACATCTTCTCCTCTTCAAAGATTGTACTCAGCCATCCCCTCTCCCTGGAAGGCACCACTCCCATTCTGACCTTCTGCTTTCCTCATACCTCTTTGGAGAGAAGGGGCACTTTCTACCACGAAACCCGAGAGCCTCCTGCCATGGCGCCTGCCTTCTTCTTCCCTCCTTGCAACTGAGCATGTGCTCTTTTAGTCAAAATCCCATTCCTCAACTCATGCTTAGGATCCCATCCCTCTCACCTTCTCAGGTGAGGTGTTTTGATATTTCTGTCATATGCTGAGAGTGAATTCTTCCCACCAGCATGAAAGCATAATCTAGGATTATTGTCTTCAACTACTCAGTATCAATCCATATCTCTCTGCATCTGTCATTTCATTCTTTCTTCTTTTTCCATAATAAAACTCCAAAAATAGTTGTGTGCACATGGCACCTGCACACTTTCACTTTTTAATTTACTTCAAATTAGCATTTGCCCACATAACCCAATTGGTCACTATTGATTTCCACATTGCTGAATCCACATTTTCTCCTCACTAGAGCTCTCAGCAGCAGTCCACAATTGACCATTCTCCTCCCAAACTTCTGTCTGTTCTTGGCTTACGTGATTTCACGTTTCCCTGGTTTTTAATCTGCTTCCCTGACTGCTCCTCCTGAGTCTACTTTGTGTCTCCTCTTCCTCTGTCTATAAAGCCTCTAAGTTGAACTTCCTCAGGACTCTACGCTGAGACCTAAGTCTTTTGCTGCCATATATAATCTTATCCATCCTCATGGCTTAAAATACCACTTTTAGGCCAATGACTCCTGTGCTTATATCTCTAGTCCTAACTCTCCTCTGATCTCCTGACTCATGGACACTTCATGTACCACTCACATAAATATAATCAAGACTGAGTGTTATTTCCCTCCAAAAACCCAGTCCTCCTTTCATGCTCCCTTTGCTGGGCAACACCATCCACCTTGTTGCTCAGGCCTGACACCTGGTGGTTATCATTGTCCTCCCTGTCTCTCTTCCTCTGTATCCCATTCATCACTAAGTCTTATCATCTCTGTGTCATAAAAGTATTTCACAGTCATCCACTTCTCTTTGCCTTTATTTCCATACTCCAGTCTGTGCTACTATTATTTTAAACATAACTACTGCAAAACCTCAAAACTGATCTTCATGCACACAGAGCATAACCACTCTCATCCCTAACTCAATCTCTACACAGTCACAGAAATAGTCTTTCTTGAAATAAATGGTCCTTCTCCTGTGTTAGTATCTAGCGATTATTCTCATTCTTTTTTTACTACGGTATAATATTCCAAAATGTGACTATATAAAGTCAATTTAACCAATACCCTGTGATATTTAACCAGCACTCTATACATGATTATTTGGTGTGTTTCCAATCTTTTGCAATGAATGACTATGCGTGAAAAATAGAGGGATACAGATTCCCAGAAGCAAAACAGACAGACCAAAGAATAAGACATTTTAAAGTCTGTATGAATATCGTTAGCTAGGTGTGAGAGTGTTTTTTTTTTTTTTGGTTAGCTAAGTGTGAGAGTGCCTTTTTTACTCCATGTCACCAAATGTTTGTATTTTTTTCTATTTTAATAGGTGAAATCTGACATTCTAGTAGTTTCTGTTTGAATTTCTTATGAAATTTCTTGTCCTTTTAAAGTATATAGCCATTTTTCTGTGAAATAACTATTCATGGTTTTGCTCATTTTTATTTGATTATTATGGCTGGTTTTTCTTCCATATAAACTTCAGATTTAGCTTGTAAAATTCCACAAAAAATATTGGTAGTTGTATTGAGATTGCCTTAAATGTATACATTAACTCAGGAAGAATCTACTTTCCTTAATGATATAGAGTCTCCCTATGCAAGAACTTGGTAAATTTTTCTGTTTGTTCAAGTCTACATTTTGTGTTCATCAAATTAATTTTAAGATATCCTCATATGGCTGTCTATACTTCTAGTTAAGTTTCTATAGATATTTTATATCTTTTGCTATTATTAGTGTGGTTTTTATTTTTATTTTTATTTTTTTTTAGTTGGAATCTCACTCTGTCACCGAGGCTGGAGTGCAGTGACACGCTCACGGCCACCCCAACATCAACCTACTAGGCTCCAATGATCCTTCTGCCTCAGCCTTCCAAGTAGCTGGAACTACAGCGCTCACTACCATGCCTGGCTAATTTTTTTTTTATTGTAGATACAAGGTCTCACCAAGTTGCCCGGGCTGTTCTTAAACCCGCGGGCTCAAGCAATCCACTCACCTTGGCCTCCCAAAGTGCTGGGATCACAGGCTGAGCCACCGAGCCTGGCTGGTTTTTATTTTTTAATGTTTTCTATCTGGTTTTTATTTGTATGTGTATATATGAAAGATGTATAAACAGAATTAGATAGATTAATTTAATTTAATTCACATGAAATTATAAATTTGTTCTTTTTTATAGATGTTAGCTGATTCTCTCATAGTTGTGGCTAAATACTATCATACATATAATAATAATTTATTCCTTTATTTGACATTTTTGTCTGCAATTGCTTTCTATTTTTAAATTTTGTTGGTGTCTATGCCTCATGATATTAAATCATAATAGTGATGAAGGAAAGGGTTGAGAGACCTATCATGTTTCTGACTTTGACGGAAATGGTTCCAGAGTTTTCTCATTAAATATAAGGCTTACATTACATATTTCAGAGATGAGTTTCAGCAAACATGGAATAACTATGCACGATAAATGAAGTGACCCCAAAGTCCTGGTGACATGAAGGGATTTCCTTCTACCTTGTTGATTATAGAGTTTGGGTCCTCTTCCTCCTCACGTGACCTTGTTACATTGTTGATTATATAGTTTGGGTCCTCTCCCTCCTCACGTGACCCGCCTTGGCCTGAAAGTGGTAAATCACAACCTCCCACAGTCAGTGTCTTACTGTCTCCCCATGTGTTTCTTGCAAGCTCTGCTTCATTACCGTTTTGATATATATATTTATATCATTGCTGTTGTAGTCCCCTTTAACACTGCACATTTCCCTCATAATTTTGTTTTGCCCATTAGCCAGAAATCAACTTTGATACTCAGACCGCGAACCACGTCACACCAGTAAACACTGTTGATCTTTGTTGTCAGACTTCCTGGTGGTCTTATACCATGAAGACTCAAGGCTTCTTTCCATTCAGAAAAGTTTCCTTAAATTGTATTTATAATCTGTTTCTGTTTTATTGCTATGGGTTTCTTTGGGGAAAATGTACTAATGTATAAATTGCATCTTTTTGACTTCCATCTTCTCCATTCTTCTCTATGATTACTTTTAAATCTCTCTCTTCGTTTCTGCTTCACTTTGCTTTTCTAGTTTCTATTTTCTGTGATATTTATTCTCTCATATGCTAATAACTAGTCTTCATTTCAGAAATAACTTTATCTTTTTTATCTGTTTGTTTCCTGAGTTCTGCCAGCTTTACTTCCTCCAATCTTTGTCACTTTTGGTCTAAGAAACACTTCCCTGACGTTTTGTATTCAAACTCATGAAGATTTGGGCATGTGGTGTGCGGGTCTACATCTACACTTTTGCTCCTGGAGCTGCAAATGTTAGGGACTGGCCTATGGCAACCAATAATCATTTCAGCAGGGTTTTCTGCAGGAAAGCAGCTGTGATATTCTTTAAAACAGTAGTTGTTCAGTTTTATTTTAATATCAGGTTACAATTTTATCTGATTTGGGGATAAATTTTTCCCATTAAACTTATGTCTTTTTAGAAAAGTTTTTAAATATTTCAAACATTTTTTTTCTTGTCTTATCTTTGTGTTTCGTTCTGTGCCTATTCTTTGTTTGATGCTGATATTGAATGAGTTAGGTTTTTGTGGATTTGGTAACAGCCAGAGTTTCCTGGAACAAAGGAAAAGCAAGAAGGGGAAATGGGTACTTTGAGTCTCTGTAGGTCAAATACACCATTTTTGTTGCTACAGAGATATATACACATTTCTGACTCCTTCGTAGCTGTCGCACCTCATGAACACAGGCCCTATCTTCTAACATCACCTATTCAATTACTTATTATGAGTTTGTTCTGAGTATTCCAAGGTCTACCTTTGGGACCCACTGGACACTTTTCTTGCCTTTCACTCTGCTTCTTGCTCTATTTGGTTTTTATTTGTTCTTGGCCTAGTTCTCAACATTTTCTGCTCATAATGGAGTGTGTGTGTGAGTGTGTGTGTGTGTGTGCGCACGCTCATGTCTCCATGGAACTTCTAAGATCTGCTCCACTCCATCCCTGAGTCTGCCCACACTATCTCATCATTCTGTTTTGAGGTTAAAGAACCCTTGGACTCAAAGTGATAAGTCACAACCTTCTACAGCCAGTGTCAACCTACAAGTTCCATTGACCTCAGTTACTTTAAAAGATGATCATCTGTGTATATTTCCTAGTATCTATGAAAATAGAATTTTTGACTATTTTGGTGCATTCTTTTTTATTTTTTTATTTTTGCTTTATTTGTTTTTATGTGAAGGACCCTGGGCAGTAGCCCCGGACCCTGGTTTTCCAAAGCATGTCTAACAAGCACATGGGGCACCTCTCTTGGGCTGGGCAACCTGATTACTGTTGTACTCATTAATCCAGAGAGATCACCACCAAGTAGCCAGCCCGATGCAAAAACACGAGGATCTTTATTCAGGCTCGAACCTGGGCTCACGTTTGAAACCGACAGCGGTTTCAGTAATGAACAAGCCCAGAGTCAAGTTATCACGCATCTTTTATACATAGTTTTGAGGGGGTGGGGTGGTTTTACAGACTTGTGCGTATAGGGTTGGATAAAAACTGTGTGACGTAGTTACAGAGATTTTGATTGGTTAATTCAAGTC